>VXBB01018234.1:409643-426447 GCA_013399915.1 Illadopsis cleaveri | reverse complement strand
CCCCCCCGCCCCGTTCCTCTTGGACAGTTAAAGTGGAAGCTCAACACCCTCATGCCAGTCTTTAGTATCTATTTATCACATCCTCTTTTTAAAGGGTCCAGAGCCCCTGTGGTGGATATCTCTAAACAATGAGAGGCTGAAAACAAAAAAGGAAAATTCAGATGTGGTGGATGTACAAGTGTGCTTGCCCTTAGGGTTGACAGCAGATTCAGGGCTACTGTTACTTGAATGGAACTGCCTGCAATTTGTTACTCAGGTTCATGACCATACATCTCCTTTTAGGTCTTGGCCATCAATGGAGGGCAGGATACTTGAACTGGGCAAGCATGCCCTTTCCCTTCTCTCCTAGGAACAGGACCGCAAAATTTTAATTCAGAGCAAGATCTTCTGGCACTATCTAATGTTTGCTACCTCTGGCTTGCTTGGCTGCAGTGACCACCTGTAGGGATCTCAGGGTTCAACAAATAGTACTCACAGAATCACAGAATCATAGAATGTGTTTAAGACTGGAAGGGATAATGGTGGGTTATCTGGTCCAAGTCCCCTGCTCCTGCAGGGTCATCGTCGTGCACTTTGCATAGGATTGTGTCCAGACAGTTCTTGAATAACTCCAGTAAGGAAGACTCCACAACCTCTGTGGGCAACCTGTTCCATTGCACAGTCGCCCACACAGTAAAGAAGTTCTTTCTCATATTCAGGTGAAAATTCCTGTACATCAGTTTCTGCCCATTGCCTCTTGTTCTCCATGCCCTTGACACCCTTCCTTCAGATACTTGTATACATTGATGCAGTCCCTTCTCAGCTGTTTATTCTCAAGGCTGAAAAATTGCAATTCTCATCTTTGTAACCCTCTACTGGACTCACTCAGGAAGCTCCATGTCTCTCTTGTACTGAGGAACCCAGAACTGGACGCAGCACTCCAGATGTGGCCTCGTCAGGTCTCAGTAGAGAGGCAGAACCACCTCACTCGACCTGCTGACAATGCTGTTCCTAATGCACCTGAGGTTATCACTGGCCCCCTTTGCCACAAGGGCATATTGCTGGCTCTGGGCAAGTTTGTTGAAGTTCACAATGTGCATAATCAGTGCAAGCAGTGTTGATACTCATTCTACAGAATTTGCACTGCCTTCCTTTTTGTTGTGACATGTACTTCTGACTAATGAAGTCCTCTGTAGTTTAGACCTTGTGCAAATTTGTTTATTCCTCTTTTGTTGCTGGATCTGCCATGAGACTGTTATCTGACATTCCCAATGTGAGTCTGGGTGATTTTTGAGATGTCACTGGAGAAAGTATTGAAATCTTGTGACCTCTTTTAAGAATCCTGGTGAGGTATCAGAAATTCTTCTGTACTTTACAGTGTAATATCAAGAACAAAGGGGTGATGAGCCAGCAACATATATTATATGATAGCAATGATAACATGCATGCATGGTGAGGGGGTATGGGTGAGTGTCTCCAGACTTTAGTGCAGCACAATCTCAGTCTGAGGTGGTTAGTATGATTTCCATCGCATAAGTTGCTTTGGCAACTATAGACCTTGCTATGGCTTACAAATGCAGAGATAGGGAGGGACACTGCGAAAAGAAAAATGTTTGGTTGATGAAGTGGCTGCCACTTTTTTACACAGGTGGATTTTATGATGAAATTAAAACACTTCTTAATCAAATATCTTTCTGCCTGCATGTGATTGGTAAAACCAATGAGATTTAGAAAACCTGCCTAAAATGTGTCTATCTGAGGGATGTGCCATCCCTCCAACGTTGCTCAGCATTGCTTGAGCATGCAAGAAATTCTGAGTGGCAAACCTTGAACATTAACTTCTTAATTCGTAGGTCAGCATATAAACATACCTGAACAGCTTCAGCCTAGAAACATAGAGTTGTGTTTCTACTTGGGTGTTTCTCTTTAGAATTTTTACTGTGACTGCATCTCTCCTTACATGACAAAACAAGAGCTGGAATTTAACAGTAATTTCTATGCTCAAAGAATGGAGTGATCCTTTCCAAACTCCATGTTTCTTTCTAGCTTTTTTTTTAATAAAATTCAGGCAAAGTTGCTGAACTGCTGTAGTCAGACTAAAGTAGGAAGCACAGAAAGACTTCTGAAATGACATTCTATCAACAGGAGAGTGCCTGTCTCTCTTCTTTTCTTCTTTTACTTTAAACTATCCTGTAAGGTTAAGAAAAGGTAAGAGGGTTTTAGAGGCTTTTGCCTGCAGTATAATGGATGAAAGAACTGCAGAAAATGGGAGAAAAATTTCGGGAAATTTTTCTGAGCCCCAACAAAAATGACCAGTCATGAAGAAATTTATGAAACTGAGACTCTTATGTTGTAACTAAGTAAATTACTAACAAGACTAAAGTAGACTCTGTGAGCCGTTCAGACATAACTATCCCGGGTACTATGCACTTATTCACAATCCATGTTGATTTTGAATATTCTTTTTAGATAAAAGTAGGTGGTTTTCTTTATGCAAACATAATACAGGGTGAAAAATTATGCATGAGGTATACCTCATGGTGAGGCAAATTTGCAGGGTGAGGAGAGGATGTTGCTACTGTGTGCAATGGTGATGAACATAGTAAGAGACTAGCTGTAACATAATTCTTTCTTTTTCTTTCCTTTTTTTCTTCCCTTTCCTTTTCTCCTCCTTTCCCTTCCTTTTCCTTCCTTCCTTCCTTCCTCCCTCCCTCTCTCCCTTCTTTCCTTCTTCCTTTCCTTCTTTCTTTCTTTCCCTCTTTTTCTTGTTTTCCAGCTGCCATTTGAGCTACAAAGCCCTAGGAACAGCATCAGTCAAATAATGGTTGTTACATGGTTTATATTCCATGTAATTAAAATGGAACAATCTTTTAGACTGCCTTTCTTAAGACATAAGCCATAATAGAAACCCCTTGTGATGGTGGGAAGATGCCATTCCACCAGGAACACGTCCTGCTCAGCAGCAGGAGGCACCACACAGCAGTCGATCATCATTATAGCTGTGCATTATAGCCATGCTTCTGGAATGGATAGGGGAAATCTCCTGCCAGGAAAAAGGTGCATCTGGGAAAGAGTAAGCTACATATTATTTCACTTTAGGTCCTGTAAAAGCCAACTTGCTACTCTTTGAAGACTAGTACCTGTATTTATGTAAGTGGTATAATGCAGGGAGACTTTCTTTCCATTAGCCTACATTTGTTACGTACATTCATTGGATAATCAAAGCTGTTGAAGGCTTACAAACTAGTAAAACATTTGTGAAGAAAGCAATTATATTTTTAAACATTTTAGAGCTATTTTATCTAATTTTGACTGGATCTGATAACCTAAATCAACAATTGGACACTGGTCCTGCAGCAGTTATGGTTATAAAGGCCAAAACCAGAGAGGTCCTCTCTTTCATACTAATTATCCAAATTAAGTAATCAAACCAGAAGTTTTAATTGGCATATCAGTTGGGAAAGTCATGTCAAGTCACTTCTGACATTTCAGATCACAAACAGTCATAGGAACATCTTTCATATATTTGGTCTCTCAGAGAATTCTCAACATGTATCGTCTGGTGTGGGTGGAATAGAGCAGAGGATAATGCATTCCGATATCATGAGACCATCACAATCCACTTTAGCTGAGATACAAAGCCCTTCCATAATTATCTGTACTTACAGAAGGGTATTTTGATGAAAGAAATACTTTTGCAGCCAAATATATAGGATGAAGTGAACTTGTAACAGTAGTATTTTCACACTTTGCTTTCCCAACTATAAGCAACTCTCTGGGTTCAAGATGTTATTCTGCCAACTGTGATTACTCATTGCATCCGTATGGTGAATAAACATACACCCTTTATTTTTGGTTGTAGAAGAACTAGTAAGCTTCCTAATGTATGTGAACGTATGCAGCCATACTGTCTATTGAAAAATAGCAAAAATATTATCTAGAAGGGAAATACGTGAGTATTTCATTTCTCTTCCGCTTGACAAAGTGTGAGGCTGTTGGGGTAAATTAAGTTCCACCCATGGTGCAAAACTGGTGCAGGGAAGGAGAGGTTCAGGCCAAATATGCTGGCATAGTTTAACATAGTGTCAATCTAGAAGGGAGGCTGTTGATCCTCTGATCATTGCTAGAATATAGTGTAATGGTTCCTTTGACACCTTTGTCTTTTATTTCATCAGTATGTAGTACATGACATTTTGTACTCGTGAAAGGTGCTGAACTGACAGGCCTTGAGACTGAAGTCTTCTCTTTGTACACATATCAGACGATACATAGACAAACACAGCATCCCCTCTCTGCCTCTTTCTCTGTCTTTCCTACACTTCAACAGCTTTGTCTCTGCAGCTTTCTCATATGACCACTATTTGAAGTGAAAAGACCCTCCGATCTCTACGGTTCGCTGTTAATATTACCAGGAAGGCTGCTTGCCCTGAGTGAGTTTTGTGGGCATTTTTTGTGATACAGAAATATATTTCCATGAATTTAAGTAAGTCCAGCTCATTTCATGTGGGTCTCAGACAGTCCATTAGTCTGTAATATCTTAAGGTTATCAGTGACCCACACTAGACTTGTTCTGGTGACCTATAGCACAGGTGAAATGCTCCATATCCTATTTCCACTCCTGCTCGTATATGAATTGTTCAGTATAAGGTTAATCAGGCATACAAGAGATTTTTTTTTTCTCTAAAGTACACAGTAGATCTGTGCTGTGGTCCTTTTGAGCTGTTTGGAGCAGACAAAAGGGATTATGAATGGGCAAAGTAGAAATTACAGTTAAGAAATTTGTGCCTTTATTCACACAGCACAGAATTCCCTTTGGAAATACTGGATCCACCACGCAGATCACAGAGAACAATTTTGCCTGCAGTGTGGACTTCCAATGGTTTTACCATTCTTGCACTTGGAGGGAAGAAGAGTGTAGGGGAAGGAGTTATTGTCTCCTCTCAGTTTTTAATAATGTGACCTTATAATGAAACAGAAAATATGAAACCATCCATATTCAGAACCAACAACTTGCAAAACTTAATTTCAAAACTTATAGTCAGGTTCTGAAGTTGTCATTTTCCCAGTGTATTTTCCAAAGAGAGATTTTATGTTTGTCTATCATCTACTTAAAAATAAAATAGTGCAAGTTTGAAAGAAGAAAAATTGCAGTCCTCAAATAAAAACCCCACACATAATAAATGTATAATTTTCATGCAATTTGCATTGAGCAGCAGAATAACTTGGGTGGGATGGTGGTGGTACAGGCACATAGTTCAAAATTTCTGGAAAGCAGATTTCTAACAAAAATTTTGGGCAAGGTCTCTGTTCTTTTTTTTTTTTAATTATATTAAATCTTTTCGCTCTCTCAAATTGTTTCTTGGTATGCAGAAATGTATTCCCCTCTTTTCTAAAGGTTTGCTATGTAGTTAAGGCTTTGTTTACTTTTCACCAGATGTTGCAAATTACTTAATTTTTTTCAAATAATATTTCAAGGAGATAACTTGTTAATAGTCTTGTAAATTATTGAACAAAACCAGTAATATAAAAGGAAAAAGTATATATGTTTGTGTGAAAGACTAAAAAATAGCAAGGATTTTCAATATTTTTTACCTCTAAAATGACATAGGATGAGTTTAATATTTTTAGTGGTTGCATCATATTCCTATTCCACTGACCCATACGAGGAATCATATGAACATATACTTAAATTATTTTTGTCAGGACTGCCTTTGCATTAAGGATCTGTTTAGTGATTAAGGGTAAAAAACTGCCCCTTATCATTTTTCACACTTGCATTTACTCATACTTTCAGACTTGTCTCAGCTAGATCAAGTAAATTTTCCCTGAAAGATTGAGAACATATACAGCCTCACTCAGTCACAGTCCAGAAGGAATTCAGTTATTTCAAGAAGTCTCATTACACCAGATCCTTCTATTGCCTCCTGTTATTTATCTTTCAGTACTATCACCTTTTACTACCCTTTCTTCTTCCTTAATTCAAATTAATAAAGTCCTGCAGTGAATGATTCTTCAGTTCCTTTGAAATTTCTTTTGAAAGAGTGAGAAGTCCTCAAAAAATCACAATACTCATAAAATGGTTGAGGGAGAAAAAAATCCTTTATTCTTTCCTCTAGACTTCAGTGACACTATGAAGTTTCACATAATTTGCAGACTGCATCTCATAAAATACTGGCAAAATTTATTCAATTCAAATTAAATAGATGTAGCACAGAGTAATCTTTCTCTATTAAATATGTCACTTTTTGCAATTGTTTCTTAATATCCCACACAGCTTCCATCTAAGATTAGCACTTTCTTTGCTGCCACAGTTTCACTAACCTACTGAATTATTCACTGAAGCATAACCTTCAGATATCAGGTTAGAAAGACCTTGATTATGGCAGGAAGTGAACTGTATAAACCATTTTTCTTTAAAAGAAAATTTCTCAGTATAGAAAAGTCTGAAATGAGATAAGTATTAAATGTGTGTAAAAATTAAGTTCATAATTGATAGGAATTTAGTCAGCTGTGACATTCCTGTATTTTGTTTATAATAATGTACAATAACATTCTAGATACCACTTAATAGTGTAAAACCACGTGCATTTCCATAGTGCTTATTTAAAGTACAAACCAGGGTATCCATGTTGGTCTCTGCTGTAAAGTAGAGCTGTGGAATCTCTCACACAGATTTAACATGCTGAACAAAGGATATTTACATCCAATTCCTGATTTTGTCCCACTTCCTGAAAATTACTTTTAAGGGTCTCTCAGCTCCAGAAACCATGGTGACAGAGTGGAAAGCTTCCCTACAGCAAACCACTGTTATTGACCATTACTTTGTGCCAATCCACTGTTGAAAGGTCATTTGAACACCTACCAAGGAGACAACAGCTTCGGGAATGCTTCCTTTGCGAGGCTTGAAATACAGACTCACCACTCACTTGTCTGCTTCTCATGACCTGTCCAATGGCACCCAGGAGCTGAAACGTAATTGTGAAGTTTAACAGGCTTTTAGAGGTACTATGATAGCAAAATGTCAGGGCAAACAGCATTCTACAAATTATTCTGCTAGTCAAGCGTACAAATTTTCATAATGACTTGACCTAGAATAGGAACAAAATGTGTTTTCCTAACGTGAATGATAACTGCATAATTATGCAACTGATTCTGCTAATATTATTAGCCTTATGTTACTTTCCCAGATGTCAGAGAAATGGCACAGAAGGAGAAAACAGGTGGCAAGTTTGTTGGATGTTGCATATTAGTGCAGTTCATAATGGAATTTTCTATGTAGATTTGTTGACCGCAGTTTGAAGGACTATAACACAAACAGGCTGCACAAGGATTTAACGTTTTGGGTGTAGCAAGGGCTTCAGCAAATTTTGTGCTGTGCCATGAAATGTTCATTCAGTTCCTAAGATGTGTTTAAATCTCTTATTTCCTGATCTCTGTCTCTCTTTCTCGTAGTGATGTTTTTGGAATGCAGGGCTTTTCGAACATGTGAGGGTGTTACTTTTGAATAGCCAAATTTATATTGAATGATTATGTGAATCCGTAAGTCAGGTATCATTATAAAAGAAATACAAGTAATATAAAAGATACTGTTGATTTAACGAACTCTAAAAATATATATACATATAATCTGTTGCTTTTCAAATGCCCTTACACAATAAGAAGCATTTAAAAGCAGTAGAGGGAAATAATAAAAATTGGGTTGGTACTGTGGGTATAGAGATTATTTTTTTCTTTATGTTTTAATATGTATTATGCATATGTTCATCATAAGAACTTATGCAGTCATGTATCCTTGTATACATTTATTTATTAATTCAAATTTGTATGTATTCTGTGTTTATTAAACAGTTACGCCGTTGACAAAAAGATCTGCAGCTGTAACATTTGAATTGCAGACCAAACAATCTTGCAAAAGAACTAAGTTTCCTATACAGGAAAGAGGCTAAAATGTGTATTTAGGGAAATTGTTTATTTTAGACTTAGAAATATATGTTGGAAGCCACTGTGGGCATGACTTAGTATATATTGTTCATTTCAGTTAACTGCATCCACTGAAACTGCCCAGGAATTGTATTGAGAGGGCTTGCAATCCTTAAGTTCCTGCATTTTTGCCTTTTAGTAAGGCTTGCTAGAAATCTTGTCAGGCTTAAAATAATTGGAAGCAAAGTACAAAATCAGCACTGAAAATGGGAGTTGTAAAAGACAGAAAGGATTATGGTAGTGGTTCCTCCAATAAAATAGACAAAATGAACATTTCATTATATGCCTGGACATTGCATGATAATCTGAAACCCTGATTAAAAGGAGTGCTATTAAATTGATTTTTTACTTTCTTTTTTTTCTTTTCCCAATTAATTGATCTGCCATCAAGCCAGCAAAAAGCTTATGTAATCTGAGGCAAGCTACCTTTGTTTAATTTTTACCTTCTCTCTTTCATGGGAACACTTTGAAGAAGCAGATGGCTGTTAATATGTAGAAAATACGCCTTTAGTGGAGTGATAGAACCCAAAATATGGCAAAAAACTGTTGTCTCTGAAATGGCTTTATTAATTTCTCATACTACAGATGCACCTTTGCAGAATCCTTTAAAGTTGGAAGCAATAGAAATAAAATCTCTGGTGAAAAATGGAAAAGTATTGCATCAAAACTTGCTTTTCATGTTAGGACTTTGTGTAATTGATGGACAAGTGTGGACTTCGAAGTGTACACTTTCTTCAGATTCGTAGGCATTTGGAAGGTTAATAGCAGACATATGTTACAGTCGTTGCCAATGGCAACCCCTGTGATTTGGGTTGGGTTCAAACAGCCATTCAACCCCACTTGTCCCCACTCAGTAATTCCCAAAGCTAGCCATGCAGATTGTTTTGGGGGATGACATTTTACATGTGTGTCAAGTTGTCTCTTCTGTATATGTTTATCTAAACATTTATATTTATTCCATCACCACGTTACACAAGTGTGAATGAATCTTGGCCGACAACTTAGCAGTAAGGAATGGAGAGGGATATTATATTCCCCATTTAACAAAGAGTGAACTTTGTGATAAATTGCATATATTATTTGGTGATAGCCAAGCTACTTCAGGATCCAGTTGTAGTTAAACTATGGAAGTGGAAGCTGTTTTGAAAAAAAATCTATTTTTTTGCTCCTTAAAGAACTCATAGATACATCCTCCAGTCACAATGGGATTGGTAAAGGACTTGTTAAGCCATGCCCCAAGGCAGGCAAACTGCACCTAGGGAGATCTAAAATATTATCCAGATAACATGAAATGGAAATGCTTTTCAGACATTGCTAAGTGGCTTGGATAAAATAAAAAGAAACCTCTGAACCATACTTTGTGTCCACACTTAGTCCAGTCTTGGACCTAATATCTATAGTGATCCGTTTCCCTCCTGCCTACACTGCCTCTCCGAATCTTGACTTTGTTCCTATGTTGTGCATTAGAGGGGAAGAAGCAAATGTGAGGCTGTATACAAATCTGTTGGTGGTAGTTTTCAAATCGTTGATCACGTTCTGCAGGACACAACGCACAGTCATTGCTAGACTCTCTGAAATGGATGCTGTTGTTCTGATTGAGGTATTTATCCAGCACAACTTAAATCATTTCTTTTTGATGGCTTGTGCTTTCTGAGGCACATTCTTGAAAGTGCATGGTTAAGCCTGTTGGGCGATCACATGCAAATGCAATTTTTAGAAGTAATGAAGAATATAGGAAAATAGTTCTAAATACAATTTACTGTTATATGTCAAGACCTCCTCTCTTTAGTCCCCAGAGATCTGTTCAGTATATGAATGATAGCTGAACAGAGGTAGAGTCTAGCTGCCCTCTACAGAGTCCTGTATTACCTGCTCTGGCTAAGGGGTTTCTGGTGAGCATCTCTAAATTGTGAAATTGTTCAGGACCAGTTAGTGGTAGATTACATGCATAGTGAGGGATTTGCCCAAACAGATGTGGATGTTTCTAATGTAAACTGATGTATTATTGTTCTGAATGTAGCTTGAGGGGGAGCACCGTAAGGACCAGAATAGGCTTCATAGCCCTGTGTACACCCAAATGGCACCCTTCAAGAGAGATGGTCTCTCCCTCCTCCTAAACAGGAGAAGGTGTGATGTAAAACATCTGCTCTTTGGCATGAGCTGCTACTGGCATCCATCTCCTGCTTCCTCCTACCCTGCACTATCATGACTAATATACCTGCACTACAGTTAAGTTCTCCCATTAACACGCCAAGAAGACTCAACTTCAGATCAGAAAGCCACTGTAAATATATTTTACTGAATTGTTCTGAAAAAAAGCCAAAACTGGATGAATTGTCTCCTGGACACATGAAATGGAGATGATCATGAGAGAATGGTGAAAGAAAAAGGTCACAAAGAACATTGTGAAGAGCTTAAAAAAAGAAAAAAAGAAAAGAAAAAATTGGAATAAAGGAATGTATTTAAAGATTGTAAGAAAAGGGAACTGATGGAGGTAGATTCAATATTTACAAATGTGAGTGAAAAATTAATTTGGAAGGAAATTACAGCAAAGGGGCTATGGAAAGGAAACTGGTAGGAAAGAGGGAAGGAGGGGGTGAGCAGGAGAAATGATTGAGGAAAGAACAAAAGAAAGAACAAAGAAAAGAACAAAACCTGTCTTATTCTGCAGTTATTGTATTTTGGTGATAAATATTTGCAGGTGGTTACAGTAGTTATTTCCCCACTTCTCCTCCCTTTTTTCCTTTCAGAACCAGCTCACAAATCAGTAAAATATCCAAAACAGATGAAACTCTGAAAAAAGTGAGTTCCGTGTCTAAAAGCACAACAGTCACTCCGCAACATCCACATCACTGTAATGATGTTTTCCTCTTTCTCCGTGCTGGGAGACACATGGAACTGACCCATCCTCATATTATACTAAACTTGAAGCAGCCTCTCTCTTTTACAAACAAAGAATACAAGTTTTTCTTTGAGCTTATTCAGAGACCCTGGGCTTGTTTCTGGTTTTGTGTTAGTGTTTTCAGCTGCGCTTGGCATTTTTTTTAGCATTTGTGCATTTACTATTTTTGTGCATACTAATAGTAACATACAAGTGTAAAATGTTTCTGGGAACTTGCCCCATTTCAGTAATTTCCACAATTGTGTGTCCACAGGGTGGTCCAGCTTTCCCCGTTTTCTGTCTGCTGGAGGCCTTGGGGTTGTAAATATCTTTCTTTTTTTTGCTGTGCCGGTTTCGAAGGAAATCAGAAAACGTTTGCAAGTGCATCTCTCGCATATTTCTATCATATCTCTGATAATCTTTGGTTGTGGTTGTGCTGTGTTTTGTGCATGGTGGAGGCAGTTTCACCTGCCCACTTTTATGTGTCATTAGTTGTCACCGTGCTGCCGTGACTGTGTAGACAAGTCTTCACTGAGAGCAGCTTCGGCATCACATCTGGGCCTTGTAATTCCTGGCAGCAGTGCTACGCACGCTGCAAAGGCTTTCTGACAAAATAGAAAAATGACAATTAATGATGGCTGAATTCAGGAGACGGAGGAGGAACACGCTTTGGTCGTGGAGAAAGATGCATTTAGGGGCATCTTTTTATGAGAAAACGCTTTACATTTCAGGCTACAGTTTTAAAGCCTGATAGAGAAACCCCTTCGTCCTGCAGAGCTCAAAGCCTGCATTAGTATCTGCCATTTGCTGAGCGTCCCTACTTTGTCAGGGGCTAATTTTCTTCTGGTGGGAACATCACTGGATGATTGAGGCGTTATCACTTTGAAAAGAACCTTAATCATGTGATCAGTCTATAAACCAGATTTTGCTCAGTGCGAGCTGGGGTGCCGGGCCTGGCCCCTTGGCTTCAGGGGAACCACTCCCTTCAGTAAGGTTTTACACGGTCTGGACTTTGGATTTAAGAATAAATGCTTTATTTTCTGCCCAATATACAATAAGAGTTAATTTTAGTAAATTATTCTGAGCTTTGCAAATGCTAAAAATACATGTTCATTTAGTGTGCAGGAGTTTTGTTTACAATGGGCATTAAACAGAGGGAATGTCAGTGCAAGAAGAGTTGGACTTAATGGGTTAAAAACTGTGTAAATGTTACTCTAGTTAAATTACAGCTTGTTGTTCAGATGAATACTCTCCACTTCTCATATAGCTTTAAATTATGGACAAATGCTTGCAATTGTGAACTACCTACATTGTGGCTGCCTGTTCCCAGGCTTCATCAACCCTAGCTGTCCAATGGGATTACTGTAAGCTTTCACGGCAGTCTGCCAGCCACTGATCAGAAATTCATATCCCTGGATGTTAGATTGCTCTCTTTATTCCATCCTTGTGATGGCTGTGATTGCTGTCATGGTGTTAGGTTAGAAATTAGCATTTTGTGGCCCAAATTTTGCCATCCAGAACATAATCAGAAAAAAAGAGGGGAAGGGGGTGTGTGGAAATCAAAGAATAGTAATTTCATCTGTCAAAGAAGGGAAATGCAGTGTTACCATGATACAGATGTCTACGAAACTTGGGTCAGGAAATGTTGTGGTATTTATGGTCCTATTTGGCGAGTGCTTAGGCAGGTAGTGTTTTTCTGTTACTGCAGACCTCTGTTCATAGATTAATGCTTTACGTCTGATAAAACAAACAAAAAAAAAACAACAACAAGAAAGAGTAAATAAATAAAAATGCATCAGTGAAACTATAGGTGGGCTTCAGAAACTCTTAAATTAAAAAAAAACCCAAAGGTCTCTAGCAGATACTTTCAAGGACATTGCTGAATTAATCACAAGAGGCTGGTTAGCAGGAGGTCAGAGAAAGACTTCTTAGCATCATTTTGGGTCATATGTCTAGAGGCGATGGCAGTATGTATGTGCTGTATTGTAATATCCCACGTTTTCTTGTCTCAGTCAGAAAAGGCTGAACACATATTGCATAGGGCTCTTGAAAGGAAAGGGACACTGGCAAAAATCAGTGGTTGGGAGATTTTTTCCTGTTCTTCAAAACAGAGTCGTGTCTGACTGGCTAATTTAAATGTGCCATTGTTTTTTATCAGATTTGTACTATATTCAGCATATTGTATCCCTTGCATTTTGTTCTCTAAATGTGTTATATCTGGTGATACAAAGGTGATGATTAAACAACCCAGTAGTAGTCACTGATAGATTAAATGATCATTTATTATTGCTCTAAATAAAGATTTCTCTATTAATCTGTTTCAAAACAATTCATCAGGGCTTATTACAGAAAATTATGGAAAACAACTGTTTAAAATTTAGGGTAGAGATATGGTTAGATCCTTAAAGGTAGCTTGTTATCCTTTTTAGGCAACTCACAGACATGCTAATTTTTTCTGTCATTAGCACTGAACAAACTGGAAGGATTCTGACATGCGAGGTGCACAGATTCTGTTAGGAGCCTTGATTTTTATCCACCCAAGATTATCCATCATCTTTAATCATGCAAAAAGGAGGATTACTTAATCATTTCACTTTATTGAAAAGAAAAAGAAAGATTTACATTAAAATGATGACATGCAAGAAAAAAAAAATTGAAAATGATTATGAGGAAAATGTAACATAGAGACTAAAGCTCCATTGGTTCTGTGATGCTCATTTAAAGCAATGATCTAGTAAAACCAAAGTATAAAAGTAATGATAATGTTAGCAGTGGATGTATAAGCATCTCTGCATTTTTACATGCATTCTGACATGAGGTGTGTAGTTTATTAGAGCAGATAACTAAGGAAGATACTTTTCTTCACCTAAGCTCTGTTTTTTCCTTGCATTAAGTTGCATCTTTGTCTGAACTAAGTGTATTTTAGCACACAAATGTTAAGAGGCAAAGCATACTGCCATTTTCACAAACACTTCACTATGCATGTGTCTGCCTGTTAATCTTCCTATATAGAATAGACAATTATACTGATTATACTATCTATAAAAATAATTGTTTTAGTGCAAGTGTGAATTTTATTTTGGAGATAAAATTAACAAATTATTCATTAATGCCTTCTGTAGCTTTTGTATCTTAGACATTGCATTTTATTCTGTACGTGTTCTAGGTTTCATACACTTAATTTAATGTATTCCTTTTTTTGTTTGTTCTCTTTACACATTTTGAATATTCTTTTAAGTTAATTATTTTTTTTCTGATATAAAATTTATGCCTAGTCGTATCAGAATTTATACAGTAAAAGAGGTGGAGAAAAATATACCTGCAAACTTTTGATGCCACAAAACATTTGTTTAGGAAACATATTAAAGTTTCCATAGAAAGTTTGTTAAAGGAGAAAACAAGGACATATTTTTGTATGTGAATATATACAAGTGGTGTATTTCATCAAGAAAAATTTACTAAAAGCACCACACTTTTAGGTTTTGGTCTGATATTTACATAAAATGCTGCATTAAACAAGTAATTACATTACAAATCAATGTTTAGCAATTAGGTAATTAATAATTCATTCTACTGTACTAAGTTGAGGGAATTTAAGGTTGAATAGTCTGGTATCAAATTGTTTTAGGTACATAAACATTTAATGAAAGCTGAAAAATATCCAAATTTTTCCTTTGTTACATAACACTGATAGATCTTGAATATTCACTTTAGTTAAAGAAGTAAAAAAGAGAAAACAAAGTTCAGGGTTTTTTTCACCAGTGCGAGAATCATATATTGTTATTAGAGCTGAAAATGTAGAAATAAGAAAAAGAGCAGGAAAGATAAAAATAGGTGTGTAGAGATCTATTTGTCTTCAGTCATTCCCTTTCTGACATTAGCTTTTGATGCTGCTTGACTGTGAAAGCTGACTGTTTTGGGAGGCAACCTTCTAGCAGGAGAGAAATGGTTAAAAGTGTCATGGGGTAAAACCGTAAGACTGAGGAAAAGGTTAGGAATCCCTATCTGTAAGAACAAATCTTATTTTATGTTGTTTCTGAGTTCTGAAAGGATATAGTTATGATTACAGGAAAAAAAATTGTCTATAAGGAACTGAACCTTCATATAGATTCCTTTCTGCTACCATGGACATTTTAAATATTTCAGATTTAAAATACCTGCATATAGGAGAAAAAAACAACCAACCAAACCACAAAAAACAGCAAGCAGAGCCCCCCTGCCTTAAAACAAACAAACAAACAGACTGACTAACTAACTAAGCAAAACTAAAACAAATCTACCTTTTTTTAAAAATATATATATTCTATTTTTGCTCTTCCTGAGTGCATCCATCTGTCTTAAAATTTCACAAATCTTAGAAATTGAACTGGACTCTTGATGAGATTTTAATGTAGGACAAATGTCAGCATTCTGCATAGTAACTCTGAGCATTTTTGGGCACAAGAACAATGGATTTGTACATTTTCCTCTAATAATAGAAGAGAATATAAGGGATTTTGTACAATATATAGATACTTCCGTGTAGTGAAGAATTAAAGTCAACTTATTTTATACATGCAGACCGAGTAATACACTGAGGATAAAAAAGAGCCTTTCAACAATAAATTTTATTCTAAACTAAGTAGTATTTCTGTAAATTAACCTAGACAGTACTTATATTGTATAGTTTATATAACCGATGTTATCTTCCTGATTGATTCATATGACTTTCCTTGGTATGATCAAATATATTTTTCTCACTTTTTCTTTTAAAGAAGTGGAAATAATTATTTTTCTTGCTCTCTTTTTTATTTTTTTTCTTCTTTTTTTTCCAAGCTGACAAAGGTTATTCTTATGGCATGATTCTTGTTCCGATGTGGAATTAGTGGTTTTTTAATCGTTGTCCTGAAAACAGAATTATTTTCTGAAAAAATTAAGTCTGATCTTATACTGACTTTTCATGCTTCTAAACCTGTGTCCTTAAAAGACCTGCAGATGTACGTTTACAATTTGAGTATTTGCTTATCCACTTGCAAAATGTTAACAAGTATTTGCTATTTTGGATTCTATCAGAAAACTTATATTTATCAAATGGATTTTGTAATATTCGTGCTATAACCTGAAGAATCTTCTTTTTGTTCCTTTTGTGGATGGATTTTGTATTTGAAATTGATTTTTTTGTATTTTTTTGGAACTTAATTTTATCGATATTGAAAGTCTTTTAAGTTTTCATTGATTCCAGATAAATTATAGTCATACTACTGAAGGCAAATGCTTATTAATTTTTATATGAAAGAGCATGAAAGTCTCATTCAGTTGTTAGAAATAAGGAAAGCATAGTAGTCAAAACGAGCAATGATAAGGGATAAAAAAACTGGACCACATTTTAGTCACTATGACCTTTAAGCAATAGGTGGCAGTGTTACCTAAATACTCTTCGCTTTGTATTGGAAAAGAATGGGAGTACTTAGGAAGGAACAGGACATTTGTTTTACTTGTACATAATTGCAGATTTGTACAAACAAATATCACATCATTAAGGATGTTTTCGAAGATTTCTCCTAAAAAACTTAAATTTGGTATCCACTATCATCTAAAAGACCCACATTTTTATGTTTTCTGATTTATTAGTTTTAACATGATATTGATATCAAAAATATTCAACTTGTGTCTAAAAAAACAAGAACATTTTCCTGCTACATGCTGTATTTGAAAATGTGATCCATCTTAACTTCATTATATATTTATAGTAATAAACACCAAGCACAATTTTATAAAATATATTACAGAATATACTTTTTTGGCTTATTACAAATATATAAATTTTGGCCCTAGTTAATAAAGCTTAGAACACATAGTGCTTCTTTAGAGATTACAGGGTAAACTTTATGGATTCTTTTTGTATGTATAGCACAGCATCACAGAGTAGACCTGCACCAATATACAAATACTATTTTGTTCTTTATGTACAAGGAGGCAATCCTT
>VXBB01018234.1:380084-409608 GCA_013399915.1 Illadopsis cleaveri | reverse complement strand
AAAAAAAAAAAAAGAAAAGCAAATATGGTAGTGCATATCAAAATTGATGCCTTAATATAAATTTCTAAACCAACTATGCCAATATACATATATCCATTTAAATCTAAAATGTTTCACAAAATGCAACATTGCAATCAAAATCAATTCTTAATTCTTTTAAGCCATTTTGGTCGTCTAAGTGTTGCTTATGTATATCTCATGATATAATAATTAAAATACATACTGACCAATGCAGCAGCCATATTCCATACCATGTGTTCTACCTCTAGGATACAGCTTTCATACAGTAGCGGTTCCAAGGGATGTGTTCATCAGTGTGTGATAGAAACACTATGCAGTACTTTTTTGCAGTTTGAAGTGGGGTGAGGAGGAGAGGACTTGTACAGTATTGTAGTCTTAGTTTGATAATTACACCTTATCTATTTACTACGGTATGTTTATCAGTTTTTAGTTTAAAAGTACGATGTTGCTTGTAAGAAGGAGAATAAATGATAATCATGCTATAGAAGGAAGATAGTGATGGATGGAAGCAATGATGAAATGTGTCTGATAGGGTAGTTTTCTTCTGTACCACCATTTCGTTGCTGCTCTGGGATTACAGCAAAATGGTGGCTACTTATATTTTATGAAAAATGTAAATTTTATGGTAACCTTCCTATAGACTTCAAATTGCTTCTCCCCTCTATCCCTATTATACTGTTTTGTTAGAACGAGTGCGTGGTTTGCCTTCTGAATCTTATAGCACTACAGAAAAGGAAAAGCTCAGCTGCAAAATTCTGTATCAGAAATAAAGCCTTCACTTACGTGTAATTAAACCAAAGCATAATCAAATGGGAAGATCATGTTTTCTTACATCTACAGATAAGATACTAAATGGCCATAGGTAAATAAGATTTGGAGTGTATCCTTGTTTTGCACAGCACAGAGCTACTGTAGCTGAAGCAGACATTTGTGACTCCTTTTTGGTTTTTGGGGTAAAACTTAAGTCTGTACTATCAAAAAATAATAAGTTATAAGTAGCAGATCTCAAGAAGGAGAAAAGAGATAAAGTCCTAAGCCTTTGCTTTTTAGCATCACTGTTTTTCTGTTCCAAATAGTTGACATGGCATGGAGTGACTAAACTGTCTTGTAAAAGATCCCCTTATCAACTGTCTTGGGCAGGGGTAAGGTGCTGAAACAATACCTTACTGAAACAGCTTTTGGGTTTTGTCACTTTCCAGAAGGATGTTACTTGTGATAATATGATTTTTCCCAAACATCTAATTTGTAAAAATGAAAAGAATTAGAAAGCATGGCTCTAAATACGATTTTCTTGTTATCTGCCTGTATTAAAATACAAAGAATTCAGGAAAACAAAAAGAAGCAAAAAGAAGCGAGCAGAACCAAATTAAGAAAATGAAGTGAAAGGAAGAGTTGTGGAGGACTATTACAATACTGGCTTTTTCCTTAAATTCTGAAGGAAAGATAACTTATAGAATACTTTCTTTCTGAAATTACTCTGTCAAAGTGTATTATTAAAATATGGGGCATTTGTAAGATATAATTTTACCTCTCTCCAGATAGATATTTAAAATTAAATGTATATAATATTATCTAAAATTTCTGTGCTGAATTTTGTGATGTTCCTGTTGTAAGCTAACTCGGTTCTGAAGTTGTGAGATTTTAAATACTAGAAAAATAATCAAATATTTTTAAAAATCAGTGTCCAGAGACTTGTCTCCCTGTTTATCAGGTGGGTATAAGTGAAGTGATAAAGTATTGAATTTAAAGCATGTCTTAAGAGAGTACATGCACTGATACTACCTATTTTTAAGGAAGCAGGTTGTTCTGCTTATACAGCAACCTTTCTTCCTCTGAATTTTTTTACAGTTTATTGAGTTTGGCGTTGTGATGGCTGTGTTCATGTATATCCATATGAAAATATACCCCATCTTCAGACATACTAGTTACCTGTAAGCAGAAGGGGTTTGCTTTAATGGTAGTTAAAGTTTATTTGGATGTGCATGCACACACTACCCGTTAGCACATCCTGGCAGCAGGAGACAGGAAAGATGCTATGTTCCCAGTGCACCACCAACTTCCACCTCACCCTCCACACGTTTTACACACGTGAATCACTCAGGGGAAATGGGGAGTCACAGCATGAGGTAAACACAACATTACTCTGAATAATTTCTGAGGAGCGCTTAAATTTAAACCTTAATATTATTTTTGTTTTTAAATTACTTTGCCCTGAAATGCTCAAACATATTTGAATAGAGATTTTAAATGTAAAAATGGCAAGGATATAAATATTTTTAGGATACCATCATAAGCTTTTAGTTGCAACATGACTATTTGTTGCATCAGTTTCTTATTTATAACTTGAATATTGGCAACATTGTAGGGAGGATCAGGTTAGGAAATCATTCTATTTTATGCCTAACAAAAAAAATACTGATCTCAAACTACGTGACCTTAGTTAAAGTTGGATTGATTTTTTCCCTTCGTAATTTGTTTATTTTAGCTGTGTATTTACATGCTAAGATTAGAGTACTTTGAAGTTCTATACTAAATGAAATAATGCCCAGAAAGACCTGAAAATCCATGTCTTCATTTTACATATTTAAACAGAACTGATGTGCATCATACTTCGATTTTAATAAAAAAGTATTGTATACCAATGTCTTAATCTTTGAGCATTATTAATCACACTCTAAAACATTATTTTGCATGCTAAATATTATATTTAAAACTGTTAAATAATAACATCCATATTTGTGTAACATACTATAAATTTTTGGTTTATAGAGGAGTTATATAGTCATTTGTTGTAAGTTCTCTGCCTTATATAGGAATACATGTTTTGGTTCTTAAAAATAAAGGACAAATATATGATGAGCACAAGTTTTAATGTAAGAACTTGAACTTACATAATAAGAATAAAAAAAAAAATATTCCAACCCCACTAATTTCATAATGTGCTCATGGCAAGTCCAAACAACAGCAAAAGTAAACTGAAACATGTATAATCCTACAAAATCACAGCTGTGCAGATTAATATTGGTTTGGTCCAAGTCTGTCAGAGTTGCTGATGCGATTTCTGTTTTCACTGTAAATAAAACAAATAATCTGTGTCAGAAGATGTGATTTATAAAATAATTAGATGCAAGGGTTTGTGGCATGTTGCTATAGCTTTGTGAGTAAATGTAGGACTTTCAATATAAAGAAAAAATATTTTAAAATCTCAATGAAGTATAAAGTATTCATACATTGTAATAATATGTTTTAAAAATTGTCCTAATGTTTTCACATGTAATGATGCTAAAACCAAATCTGTTGATTATTTTATTTCTCTGTGTCAAAACATATGATAGTCATAAATACACAGAAATTATTCAGAGGATTTACATTTTCTAATTTCAATCACACATTCAATTAACACATTTTCTAAATTTTACTGCAGACATTGAATAACTCAAAAGTTTTATCCTATCCAAAAAAGCCCAACACCAGGGGAACATTCTAATCCTTTTTATTGAACAAGTATTGCTGTTTTATCGGTATGGGATAGCTCATTTCATGCCTGCAAACTTGCTATTAGTCTTAACTGTTAGTTTATTTTTCAGTATGTTTTAAAAAATTGTAAAATAATATTAAACCCCACAAACACATTTCTGTTGCCTCGATTACTTATCTTTTATAAACACAATGCTTTATATTATGTCTTGCAGGACAAGGAGTTCAGAAGGATATTAATTGTGATTCTGAATTTTCAGAAATTATTGTATTTTGTATAATTTTGGGATATCTATATAAGAGAATTTTGGCTTTTCTGCTTTGTTTTACTATTACAAATTATTTATTTAAAAAATTACAGTTTAAGTTCTTGTATGAAGCATTTTTAGTACAATTTTTTTTGTCAGTCAAGGAGCAAATTTTTCCTAGATAACTCAATTAACTCAGACTAACAAAATTAATTTCAATTAAAAGGAAAAAAACCCAAACCCACAAAACACAAACCAAACATTTTTTCTTTCTTCTTTTTTTTTTTTTTTCTCAACTTCTGATGCTGGCAAAGATAAAAGCTGTGCAATTACATCTCAGCAGCCATAATGCTGAATTTCATTAGATTTGTCAATCAGAAACCTCAATTTACTTGCTCACTTTCATAAAATTTAGAAGTAGAGAACAGAATGGTAACTTAGTCTTCTGTCTGTACAGCTGCAAAATTATTTCCAGCCTGTTTATTTATTTGGAAGTGTTTGGGCCAGGTATTTTAAAATTTAGTAGCAGTGGGCTACTCTTTGCTCTCCAGGGAGATTTTTCTATTGGGTAACTCACAGTCAGGTTTTTCTTTTTCCCCTACTGATATATTCCCTTTATTAATTTCCTCCCATTACTCCTAGTTATACCTCCTTTTACTATGCTAAATAATTCCTTTTATGCTAAATAATTCCTTTTTTCCATTTTTGAGTTATCACTCTGTAACATTGCTGTTCTCCTTTTTTATGGAAACTGTCTCAAATTGGCAAGGTCTAAAATATGCTGAGTTAAATCTGCTGTAAAGGACTTTATTGACAATTACTATAACTTAAACACAGTCCTGCTTTAATAAGCTCAGCTAAAACTGAAGTTTGAATAATTTTTGTTAACTGAAGCAAGAAATATATTAAAAGGAGCCCTCTATTTTGAACTGTTTTGTAGTGATGTAATGGGGCCAAATGATTAAGCATAGCTTAGATAGCCAAAATCCTCTGGGTCAAATTACCCTGTCTGCTGAGAAGCACAACAGGGTTGAAAGAAACACAGATGCTGGACAAATGTTTCTAGTAAGAGGAAGAAAACTATTACAAGCCTGTCTCCTTTTTCCAGGGTTGAAGCTAATTTCGGTCGGCTCTCCTTCCCTCTCTGCATTTTCCCGAAGGCTGGAGACTGCCTAGTGCTGAAACCTCTGGATACCCTCTCCCAAAACACTGCCTTCTCCTCCTGTCTGAGGGAACTGGGGCTCGGTGCTGCAAACTTGGCCTCACTCTGATCCTAGCTGGAGAAGAGCTGGACGGGCTCATTAGCTGCATGTGCCTGCAAAGCAGCACGTCCTCTTGCCCAGGGTCCTACAAATGACTCAGCCATCGAGGAGGAAACATGCTTCACAGTGAGTAGCATCTGCAGACAGCTTTTCTGACAGGCTTTGATCAAACTTCATACCTGGAACGGCCCAGCTATGGACAGGGACAGCAATTCTAGGCTGGCAGCCACCACAAAGGGAGATGACAAGGTAGGGAGAATGTAAAAAACTCCTACATTTTCAAACAAGGTAACAGGTTCCCCCCAGTAAACCTCGTGGCATGTTGGGAAAATTTGGATAGTAAACACAGATAAAACATGTTTAGTTTTCTAAACTCTCCTCTATCTCTATGCTTCCTTTCCCTGGAGAGACCCTTAAATTTAGTTAGAGACTTTTACACCAGCAGACTGACAAGGATTGAGAACCACTGCAGTAATGCTGCGCTGATGCATGCTACCACCATGGTTACAGCAGGAGGCTTTGCTGCTCTTTGACACTGTGCATACGACATTAGTAACTCTCCATTTGCATCAGGACTGGTCTTGCAAAACTGCAAGTGGATTCTACCCTGGCTGTTGTTAATAGAAGCTGAGGGCTCATTCCCTTTGTCAAGCCAGACATGTTTCAAAACTACCTGTGTATGCTTAAAAGGGGACTTGAGGTTTTTTTCCCTTCAGCTACTTGTCTTTTTAAAACTTTGGTTTCTGCATCTGAAAGGACTTGGCCCTCAAATGTGTGTTGATGATTTATTTTATTCTATTTAATTCTCTAAACTGCTGTGAATTCTTACAAAGCTTTCAGTGCCATAGCAATGACTGTCTTTAATGCATTATGTTTTCTGATAATTGTATTAGTTCTGATAAAAAACCAAGTTTTCCAAGATTTATCTTATTTTGCAGTTTATATCTACTTTTGGAATATTTTATCTTGTCTTGCAATATGATCTCTTGATGAGAACAGAAATGAAAAATGACAGAATTTAATGTAGGCAAAAATCCTACAGGTACTGGAAAATTGTTACACAAAAAAATTCTTCATTTTCCTTGTATCTTGATATATATAATTCGTTTAAAACTATTCTGCAATCCCTTGGAGCATGTAAAAGTGCTCCATGTAAACAGGTCCCTTTGCCCTTGTTCTTAGACTGTAGTGAGGCTGCTGAAAGACTTGAGTGATGGTGCAATGCTTTAAATTAAATATAGATTTGGGGTTCTGAGCCTGCTGAGTTGAGTGCTGTAAACACTGGAGGACCAATCAAAACAAACATAAGTGACACAAGTGATCTTCATTGAATCATTTGGCATTTCTCTTGACTTGTTTAGAGACAGATGCTTTTGTTTCCTTTGCTGCAATATTGTTTCTAGATCTACTCTGAATTTTCATTTACAGGGAGTGCATCACAAGATAAATAGCATGCTTTTACCTTGAGCAGCTAGTTAAAAATGTAAAGTACGAAGCAAGGGAGCTGTGGCATTTGAAAGGCTCTGTTTTCCTCATGTGATGAGCTGTATTCCATCTGTGATCAACTGTGCTTTCTCTTTTACAGTATCCTTATTCCATCATGTGCTTTTATGACTGAAATTTCCAACCTGAAATTGCTGTGGCTGAGAAGAAAGAAGCATAATGTGCACGTGTGTGTGTGTGTGCATGTGTGTGTGTATTCATTAACATTTGGGGTAGCAGGTGTTGAGAGCTCTTTTTCCTTGGTATGAATACATTTTGCATCAGTGGAAAGCACTGAGATATCTTATGCTGCATTCTTTTGTGAGCAGCAGCTTAAGATTCTTTTTATTCCTTCACTAGAAGAGGACCAAGCCAAGGCTCTTCTCCAGTGCTAATAGCTCCAGAATATTGCTCAGCTAAATGATGAAGTGAGCTTATATGCTGGAAGTACTTCAGGAAAAGAGTCATCAGAGAAAAACAGAAACAAAAAAACCACCCCAAATTTAAAAATATTTTAATTGCTTCAGAATCAGGGATAAGAGGGTCAAAATGTCATCTTACAACTTTATTTTTTGTGTGCAGAATACTCATTGGAAAGGTTGGACTTGAGTTGGAAGACTAAATGATTATGTAAACATGTTATATTTTTTCACTTCTATCATTAAAGGGCTGGGGGGCATAGCAGAGAAGCCCATGGAAGGGTATTTATTTATTGTTTTTTTCCTTCTTGCTCTATGCAGGAGCTTGACCTTTCCAGTGGTGTTGTCTGGTCCTTTCAGAGGCCTTTTGCATATGCAGTGATAGTGTTCGCTACTAAAAATGTGACTAACTATGGAGAATTTTCCTTTTTAGCTGCAGCAGAAAAATACACTCCTTTGTCATAAAGGGAGACTATGGAGTAAAATAAAGATGAGGCCATTTCAACACCAATCACTTGTTTATATAGTATAGAATATCAACACAGAGAAACAGAGAAATAATGAACAACCCATGCAGAGGTGACTTTAGGAGAGACTAGACTGAGATGTTAAAAAATAAACAAACCAAGTCACTGATGAGAGAGCTATGCTTAATACAAAATGCACCTTTCCCCTTAGAAGGGCAACATCACACACCTAGAATGTCTCACACGAGCTGAGAAAAGAAAGACTAGTTAGTGGCCAAGAACACCCTGATGTTCTGCGCTACAAATTGAAAGTGAAGGTTACTTTATTGTAGACTTTATCTTTAAGCAGTAAAACGGGTAGCTGCAGCTACAACTGAAAGTATTGATTTTGTAATTTCAGCAAATTAAGAACAAGACAGGAAACCTATTAAACCTTTCCACTGATTGCCAGGGCACTTTTTGGTGATGCTGGTGCTGACATTAAAATTACATGCGCCTGTCTCTTTAAAGCCAAATATATACATTTTACAGAAGATAGTGCCAGCTAACATGCTGAAAAGGGATCTTTATAAATCTGTGTAATTTCACATTTCAGATGTGAAACTTTTGAAGCCTGATGACATGAATGTCAAGCAGCACATCTAAAATTTTCATAAATTATGGTTCATGTTAGATGTGCTTTCATTGCATTTTAATAAATTAAAATTTTCACAAAGCCAGATTTTTTATAATAGCAAAGATTGTAACGCTAGTAATAGCATTATCTGTCAGAACATTATGAGTAATGATTATGTAAAAATCTATGTAACAAAGGCTAACAGAAGAAATGATCAAATTATATTCTTCTGTATCTTGTATAAAACAAGTTATTTTATTATGGTAGCAAAAAACCAACTTCTCTTAAAGCAATATTTAAATTACTTTTAAAAATTGGTGTAATTAAATTCATGTGAATTACAATAGTTAAGATCACTTGTTTCATAAAGGATTGTTTTAAAGTTTTGCTTTAATATTATTAAGTATAAATTAAAGAGATGTGTCTTTTGAAAATACAGTATTTCCAATAGTCTTTAGGAAGAATGGAGCAGAGCAAGGGAAGTTATACCTGAATTCACTCTGAACACCTTATAAAGATGTAAGTTTCCAGTTTATCCAATTCATAAATATTTTGTTTCATCTGAGCTACTATTTGGCATCATTCCAGTGTGTAAACAAGCATCGGTTTTACACATACAAATCTAATTTACAGGCAAGCCATCATCTGCATTTACCGTAGTAGCCAGCAGTTTGTGATGTGCCTGTAACAGAAATGCACAGTGATAGAGCAGGTGGTGGGCATTTAAACTTAAAAGGAGATTGGATTTGTAACAACAAAGGCACTTTTTAAAAAGTGTGGGGGAACACTGCAGACAGATTGTGAGCCAAAAGTCTCTATCAGAATGAGCTTCAGGAACTTGTAGCAGGTGTTTACACCTAAATGTGGATGAGAATTCAGCATCTTATATTACCAGGGGAGCCTCAAAATAGTGTATGAAAATGAGTATCAGGTGTGAAAGTATGTATCTAAAGATAAAGGTGAGAATAGGTGAAGTGAATTTAGTAGTCAGAGAGATCTGAAATAAGTAGGAGGGAAAACCTAAGAGGAGTGCAGAGCTTCAAACAAATGAACAAAATCGTTTTTTCTCTGCTGAAGGAGAAATGCACGTGAGGAATGCTGGAGTGCTCTAACCACCCCTCCAAGTCCAGTAGAAGCTGAGGTAGTAACAGTGACTCTTTCCTGCATGTCTCTTCAGTTCCCCAGGAATGCACATGCATGCCTGACTGTACAGACCGATATGTTTTCTCTTTGTTTTCACAGCAGATATGCCAAGCTATTGATGCCTGCCAAATTGGATACTGTACGTTGCACATTGCAAGTATATTCAGATAACAGCTATAGCTCCACAAAAGCTTTGGTGCTTCATTCTACTGCAGAGGCAGAAAATTACAGGGGCATCCACCTACCACACACTTCATAATCTGGGACTGAACCTGGAGCAAAGACTGTGAAGAGGAGAAAGGTGCAGTAACAATAACTACAGGTGCACAATTAGGTTATTCACTGTGGCCTATATATTTACAGGTGGCCATCAGAATAACCACTTCCAGAGGGTGATGATTTGTAGGGACAGAGGATAAAGGTAGGTTTTTAAGGAGGAGTCTAAACGGATAAAACTGGCAACTGCTTGAGAGATGATACTTTATTTGGTGCAGTATGGCTTCAATAATCCAAAAGGAAACTTTAACCTACCTTGCTGGATTTCCTTCTGGCCATTTGGCAATGCTGAGATTTATTAAACCTAGTATGAGTTTAAGCTTTCTGATTTTTTTCTTTGAACAGGCTTTCTTTCTACTGAAGTCCATAGCAGAGACTTACTACCTGCTACTCCCCTGTACAGCTGTAATTTTGCCAGAGTTGTAATTAGTGGTGTTTCCACTTAAATTAAATACAGTGTTTCCAAGTTTGTTGTTTTGTTTTTTGTTTTTTTTTTAGATTGGGCAGAACTTTTAACTGCATTTAGTTTTTCATGGAATGTTCCAGTTTTGAACTGGAACATATGCATATATATGTTTTACTTATTCATAAGTGTACTTATGGGTTTAAATACAAACATGAACCAAAAGCTCCCACTTACTGGTTTCAGGAAGGTGAAAGAACAAAGAATGACTGAGTGACAGAAGGTGCAACCTAAAGTGTTCAAGTCTTTACCTGATTTAATGTGAAGATTAGTACATCAGTCTTCAACATCCAGGGAGAAGACCTAAAATTTAGACTGAAATACTGCCTAATAATTTTTTTTCTGCAGTACAAGAGATGGATGGAGACATAAACAAGAAGAACTAGTAGCCAAGTAATGTGGAACAGTTGCTGCAATATTGCACAAAAAACATAATGGAGAGTTGTATGTAGGTCTCCCACAGTCCTGGAAAGTGCCCTCATTAAAAGCTCTTTTATGTTATGCTGCAGAACTTGCTTTCTATATGAAACACTTGGAGAATCTGGCTTATGACCCTAGACAAAGTGAGAAAAAAAATTAAATATCCCAAAATGTTGCAGTATAGGAGAATCAGGTCCTGCACACCTTTACACTAGGAGAATTGAAGGATCTTTGACACACGTGGATCTGTGCTCAAAAATGCACATGTGCACACCGGAAAACACTGATCTTTTTTAAAATTTGATTTTTGCCTTGAAGCCTGTCCAGAAACAGAGAAACAGAACTGTCCAAAGGCCACTCGAAATTGCACCAACAAGCAACAAAGTCTTTGGTAGTAAAATGTTGATTTTGTGGAAGGTGATTGTGGACACCAATGTCTCCATTTCTTAGTGTGTTGTACATGAAAACAGCTAAATTCATTTGCATAGTCAAGAAGAGTTTACGTACCACTGCTGGAAACATGAATTAGTTGGAATATATATCAACTGATGTTGAGATATTAACATGAAGCTTTCAAGGGCTGATTTTCAGTACACATACAGTGAAAATAAACTTATATCTGAGCGTTAAGGAAGTCAATAAAGTTTACATTAATAAGACCTGTTAATAACAGGACTATGCTAAGTGAAATTCCAGGAAACATTGGATATGCTTTTAATAAATGGCGTCATTTCAGACTTAGACCTCAATGAAATGTTTCTCTGAATTTCACAGAAATTGTGTAAAAATAGCAAAAGTAAAATAAATTCTTAGAAGTGTAAAGTAAAGAGAGAAATTAGAATTTAAAATACCTGAAACAGATTGCTGAACTGATTAAATCACCATTCTTGGTTGATGTCACCAAAGTAGATGAATACTAAACTTAGTATCAATAATAGAATTTGCACTAGAAATAGTGGTAATTTTGTAGAAATTGAAATAGAATGTAATTACAAATTGTGATGAGGAAAATAGGAAAAGAGAAAAAGAATTTCTCACAATTAATTTTCTTCTTAATATGGTGTACACTATTCGCATATAATAAATACAGTAGGTACATGCCTGTTGGAGTCTGCACAGTGTTTTTTATTGTATAAGTTCTGATTTTCCTTGGTTTATTCTTTCACTTAGGTAAGCAAACTGATAGGAAACAAGTGTTCCTTTACAAAGAATTGACTTTTTCATTGAGAAATCACTGAGTGTTAAATACTCTTTGATGACCTGAAAAATGTTTCTAAGGATAAGAGAAGGGAGAAATCTTTTGAAGTTTAAAGACAATATCATTTTTTCTTTCACTGCTTTCAAACAAGGAGAGGGGAGAGAGATGTCTGAGAAGAGAGAAAATATGTTTTCAGTTTATGGAATTCAGTGGTGTGTGAAAATCATAAAGAATTTTGTTTTTATTTTCTTTGTTGCCTCCAAGTTTTCCTTATTGTTTAGTCAATGTTTTTACTGGGCCAAATACATGAAAGGAATGATTTTGTCTCATGGTTGTGACTCATAAAGACAGAAATGGCAAATTATTGTCTTGAATCAAACTTAGAAACAATCAAGAAAATATCAAATATTTTCTAGAAATAATAAAGTGAAACTCTATACCTATGTTTGTCAGTTCCTTACTACTGTTTAATTTTTATCTTATCTATAATAAGAAGGGAATTGGGATTGTATCTTGGTTTTGGTCAAATCCCAGAATATTTGGATATTTTTCTGAACTTTCTGAAATTATTTCCTTTCTAGTTTCTTAGGTGTTTACCATTGTTGCTTGTTCATCCTTGAAATGCTTTGTATTTTTGTCTTTCTGTTTTGTCTTTTTTTACTGGGAGGGTACTTTCTTAATCTACTTACCTTTGTAATTAGTACAGAACAATTAACAGTTATGCAGGAAAAATGGCAGAAGTGGTGTTTTTCAATACTGTTGCCTGTTGCTCTTCTATACAGTACCATTTGCATCTCTTTTCTTCCCAATTACAATTTCATATGCCATGAGCAGGGATATGTTCGCTGTTCTTGGGGCTCTTTCTCTGACCACGCCCCTCTTTTCTGCCTCTCTTGCTTCCTAGATTGGTAAATTTTGATTCTACTGATCACAAGGCAACTGGGTGTGTATGGTCAGCAGGCATAAACAGTTCTCCATATTCTGTTAATTAAGAGAATTTCCCTCATTGAGGGAATCTGAGTGTCTGCTAAGCTCGCTTTCGGATCCTCCACTGGTCCTCCACTCTAGTTCTGTTTTTTCCAGTAAGTGTCTCTCAAAAGAGGATTGTCTTTCCCCACAGCCCCTACCTTTTCCATACTGAGTGTGAAAGCTGAATGTGGCCTCACCTGTCTCTGCTACATTCTCCTGTTTCCCACTGAACTGAGAATCATCACATAATTCCAGTAAACTGGGAGGAAAGATATTAGAACATTCTGTGTGCTGGCTCTGACACTCTCCTTACCTTTCAAGTGTCAGCTTTTGAGATGGTGAACACCTAAATGTGGCACTATGGGGTAAACTGTACAAATGGAAATGTTATATTGTGATAAGAAGAAAGGAATTAGTTTTAGAATTCTTTCCTACATTGGGATGGATTTTTTCTAAAAGTTCAAAACTTAAAATGTGCTATGTGGAAAAAACTTGTTTGGTAACATTCTACTGGCATGTAATAGGGAAGTGATAGTCTTTCTATCTCTTCAGAGAATTCACGGCTATAATATGTGTCTGCAATTTTTTTCCCTGTTTTGTTTAATTCAGTTAGGATTTCTTGGCTGCCTTCTTTTAGGAGTCACCTAAATGTGTTAGACAATTCAAAGGAAGAGTGTATTTTAGGCATAATATTTTTAAAGCTCAACACCACACCAGGAAGAGATTAAGACATTTTGGTAGTGAGCTTCCTTTGATTTCTTTGACAGAATGACCAGAAATGGGTTTAGAGTTGCAGCCTCATCATGTCTGTGATGCCTTAAGTTTAGCTTTCATATTTTCTGGATTCTGTACTGCATTAATATACAACTCTGAACTTCATATAAAGTGTTAGCAAGTTCTCTTCACAGTGTACTTAGACAAAACAATCCTTTTCCAGGCCAAGAACCAAGGACATTGTTGCAGCTTCAGGCCCAAAAAAGCATAAACAACAGTGAACTGAGGAAAGCAAACTGGGAGGATGGGACTTCATAACCTGGAACTGTAATTTGACAATTAACTCCAATATGCAAATGGACCAAAACTTACAAAAGTGTGAAAATGTATGACCCATTGTCCATCTTGGGTAGAGCCACGGCCGGGCTCTTGTACTGCCCATGATATAGCCTTTGAAGGCCTTTTTCATAAATACCTACTTTATTCCTTTAACACTGTCTAGCCTCTGTTCCAGGTAGCCACCAAGGCATCAACTGGAGAAAAACTGGTACCTACACCTATTAATATGAGGTACGATACATTAACTGCTTTTTCACATGCTAAATGGATGATGATGAAACTAAGACAAGGTAATATTTTAAGAACATTAAACCAATCTTTTATAGTAAAGGATAGTTTCTAAAGGGAAGAACTAGAAGCCTGCAGCCTAGAACATCTAAAACTGATATGTTCATTGTCCAAAAAAGCTTAGTCTTGCTATCTACTCTGTACAGCTTAACTCTGGACTAGGTGATAAAGTAAGTCTTGTATGCTTCCTTGAAACTTCATGGGATTTTTTTTTTTAATTGAGGAACAAATTCTTACCTATCTACTCAGGAAGATTGTAGAATGAGAGAAGGTATGAATATGTAGTCAGGTTAACTGGAGAGTGGTTCCAGCTGCCTGTTGAGATTTATTACTTTGGAGAAGTCTCTCTGCAAGTGGGAAGACTTCCTTATTGGAAATGTGGATGCAATGGGCTTCATCACTTAGCTGGATGAACTTCAGCTCAAACATGAGCAACAAAGTCAAATGTACAGCCTAAGGTGGTCTGTTATATTTTGCGACAGGAAAAGGAAGCTTTGAAAAGATTTTTTTTTTCATTTTAAGCCTTTAAGCAAATGAGTATTCACATTTATGCACGGACACAAGAAAGTCAATGGGTTTCAATATTGTATTTAAAAAATTATATGTTGCAAGTTCTTAATATGTATCTTACCTTTCACAGCATTAAAATATGAGAATTTTTAATTTGGAAACATGATTACAAATGTAACAGCAAGAAAATGACTATTTAAGTACGAAAACAGAGTTTCACATTTCCAAGAAGAAGGAGATGTAGATTAGAAACGTATTTTCAACTGCGAATCCATTTATTTCTTCATAAAATTATTTGAGCAGATTGAGAAGATTTGAGGGATCGGCCAGTGAAGGGGGCAATATGTAAACAACCAGGGTGCTTTTTTTAAAAGAAGAGGCAATTTAATGGCTTTTCTAATGAATGTTACAACTAAATTTTAGAGTAGACTGGTGAGGTAAATTTCCTCATCTCCATTGTTGTTTCCAAAAAAAGGAATATTAGAAAAATATCCATCAGGAATGTTTCAGATGAAGCCTTGATGTACAGAGTAGGATTATTGCTTTATGAAGTTTTTTTCGGGCTCAATTTCACTTCTGAAGAGCAGGCAGTTTTTTTAAGGAGTTGATGGAATGACAAACCTCCATGGTCTTTTAATTCAGCACTTCAAACAACACAAGTGATTGTAGTCAGACATCTAAAACAATAAAGGAGACTAAAACCATGGGCTGCACGTTACAGCCCCAACAGCATTTTGTTGGTGGAAGATGGACATGCTCTGACTGAGCGTCTGGAGAAACCATCAACCACAGAATGATTTTCTAGTAGAGGGACTTCTTACAAAGGCATTTTGTAAAATAGGACAAGGGGAAATGGCTTTAAGCTGAAAGTGGATAGGTTAAGATTAGATTTTAGGAAGAAATTAGTTACTATGTGGGTGATGAGGCACTGGAACAGGTTGCTCAGAGAAGATGTGGATGCCTCATCCCTGGCAGTGTTCAAGGCCAGGCTGGATGGGGCTTGCAGCAACCTGGTTTAGTGGAAGGTGTCACTGCCCATGGCAGGGGGTTGAAACAAGATGCCCTCTAAGACCCCTTCCAACACAAGCCATCTCTTCTGGCAGTGATGTCTGCAAACCCCTCATTTTACTGCAGCGTAGCAGGAAGAGCAGAGAATGGAGCTGCAGCCTTGTGCAGGGTATGTGCCCACTGCCTTCCAGCTGCCACTGTGCTGCCACTGCCTGGCTCCCATGCACACACTCTGACCTAGCTTCTCTCTGCACATCTCTTGAGCCCAGTCCAGGACATAGGCCAAACAGTTTCGCACACTACCAGAGGACAAGAGCAATCAAGTCATCCTGGTGGTCCTCAGTAGCGAGTCTCTCCCTCACAAACAGGGCCAATACAATGGAGGTGAGATTTTTCCTAGCCTGGCTCTTCACTGCAGACATGAAAGGTGCCTCCCATTCCTCAGTGAAAACGATTCCCACAGTCTCTGACAGACACAGGTGCAAGCTGTGAGTGAGTCTACTTACAAAAACTTTTGACAGATATCCTCAAAATTTGTTTCAGTTGCTTTGAATTTAGAGGAATGTCACTTTCAACCAAAGTTTAATTAGAGTGAACCTGCTGAGCAGGAGGAGGGCTTCTCTGCCCCCCCTGGAAATAGCTTAACAAAAATGGTGTCTCAGGAAAAGAGTGAAATAGAAAGCAGCTGAAGAACCATCAGACTGTCAAGCCGGAACATGGAGCTGCCCACCAATTTATTTCTGCTGACCTGGAGGTGCCTCATACTGCAACTACCAAAAAAGGTTATAATCCAGGAATGACTGTCCACAACCTAAAATGTGCCTGCTGGGATGGGAAGTGTTACCTACCCATTTCATATTTGTTATATACCAGATGTTGAATTTCTACTGGTTCAGAACTGCAGCTCTTTAATGAACCACTTAAGGAGCACAAGGATGAGTGGTTTCCCTTTGGCTTAGCAAACCATCCTCTCCTGAAGGGCTCTGAAAGGAAAGATAATTGGGAGAGAAATGAGGTAGTACGTTGTACCTGAGCACATTGTCTCCTGTGGAATATAGGTCACAATATCTTTCCTGAAACCAAGATGCAAATTTAATGCATTGGATTCGCATTTTTGTTCTCTGCACAAACAAAGGTGATATTACTGGAATTCTGATTAAGTCTAATGAGGGAAAGTGTAATGTATTCATTCCTTCCAATCTGGCTTCTTGAACAGATTAGCTACAAATTTTGCCTGCCTTCATGGTAACAAAATGTAAACATAGTAAAAAGGAAATCATAATACTACTTGACGTAAACTCAGTGCTTAATAATTTAATCTTTAAAGAATAAAAGTTAATACATCAATAGCAAATTAGGAAGATGACATCTTGGTCTATTTACATTAATGGTTAGTAATCAGCAGATTAACACTGATGCATACCAAGAGCAGGTCTATGTATGGACAGTAGGAGGTGATAACATCCTATTCAACCAAGATGTCTTTGAGTCCACCTCAGGATTATATCACCCAGTCAAAATGATTGTTAAAGAAATGAGCAGACAAATACTAGTTTAGATAAAGTTTTGTGCATAATTGTAATAAAAATAGAGTAAAAGGATCATGGGAACATTTAAAGACACTATTTTCATTTGTAATTATTTGTGTGTACACACAGTATGTTTTTCAAAGTTCATCAATACATACATACCTTGCATATACTACACCTGTAGTTGAATAAACATTCAGATAGGTTAGAGATAGTCATTATCACTTTTTAGGATAACTTAATTAAACTTGCTTATTAAAACCCTTTAATTCGTTAGTGATAAAATCTTGATTAGTACATTTTCCTGCTAGGTCACCTTCTAATTTAATAGAAAACGAATTTTTAAATGGAGAAAAATGCCTGTGGCAGAGATTTTGTGCAAGTGAATAGAGTTTGTAATACACATAGGGATATTATCGAGCCTAATTAGTGAGGGTGCAAATGAATTTTTATTTCATACACCAGAAGTGTCATTGATGAACCACAGTTCAGAGTTTGAAATGCATTCAGGCTGGCAGTATGGGACTGAAGTCTGTGGGAAAATCACAAGCTAATTCATTGATTGCCCCTTGGAAATTACTGCTGTTAATTGTTAGGTAATTAACATGGAGCTACAATTATACTGGCCTTAGGGGGTGATTAATGTTTCAACATGTCACATTAGCAGCGGCTGGATTTTAAAAGCTTTTCTTTTCACATGGTTTAGAGACAGATGGTATATTGTCTATGGAAAATTGTTTTCTTTTATTAAAGTTTATACCAAGACCAAGTGAATGTTCTTCTTCTGCTGCAGTGTATTTTTATGTAGTTGAATTGTACACATCTTGCCTGATGCACCTTAAGAAATAATATTTGTTTTAAAGAAAACCATTATACCTGCTATGAATGCATAAAATATGCATATTGAAAGGAAATTATGTCTGCTCTTATTTTTTAGGTAGAAAATAAAAAATAGATAATGTAAGATTAGACTATTTCATGGCAGCTCTTTACATTATTTAGTGCTGATACAGAGAAAAGAATTGCACAATATGATATTTATTACAATCAATATAATTTAAGCAGAAACCAAATAAAACATGTTGAACAAATGCATTTAGTAACAGTTACAAATAGTATATTAATATCTTCACACTTCAATATTGTACTTTGTTCTATGTTAAGATTTTTTTCTCTTCTTCCTGTTCCAGTGGTCAGAATAAGACTAGCATGGACTTTTTAGAATCCTACCCTGTTCTGCTTTATCTGTTAATATGCAGAATTAAATCCTTAAAATCTTCCATCAAAGACAGTAGTGCCTGTTAGGAAGACTGTTTATGTATCCTGGAATTATTACCTATATTTTCTCTCTTTTTTTTTTTTTTTCCTTCTATATGCTGCTACACTAGATAGACATATTGCAAGCTGGTGTATTATTGGTATTCACTGTGTAAATATTTTCTTGGTAATATTCCTAAAACATGGCAAATGTATGTTCTTCTTTGCAGCAGTTTTGAAAGCACTTCAATTTCTTCTTGTAATTGGTAATGGCACTAAGTCTTGTGAAGGGATATGTTTAAATGTCACACTTGGATTAGTTTCTCTAAATTCTTAAGGTTTGTAAGATTACTTCTTTGTCTTCTATAGACAATGAAGTCACATAGTCCAAAAGATGTAATGGACCTCTGGTAGGTGAAAAGATCGGTTTCTATGACAGCATATATCTTTCTCTTTTTTCATTTTTTTGTCTTCCTGTGATATTTCAAGTTGCAGTCTTTCTTAGTAGTCTCATACAATGGTCTTTCTTATGACTCCAGTCACTTGCATTTGTATTGATTGGTCCACTGCAACATATCACAGAAATCTTTAGTTTTTCCAACCATGTCTGCTAATAATTTTTAATTTCTGCTAAAGCAGAAGAACATCTGCTTTATGATATCTGGAGAACAAGTTTCTACTTTAGAAACAGCCTTTTTACAATAATAAAAAATCCCCAAGGAAATATAGCAGAAGAGATACACAAATTTTGTAAATATTCTTTTATCTTTATGATTTTAATTTCTACAGAATAGTATGAACTATGAATTAGCATCCACTTAGGTTTCATTCAGCTGAGCTTTCTAACCTTCTCAGAGGACCCCAGGTGTTGCCTATACATGCAAAGTGTCAGTGACTGAACTTGAAGTGGATTTTATGAAGAACTTAATGGAATGGAATGATTAAAATTATTATACAGCCAGAGATCACCTGCATTTTGTTAGTCATCCAGGCTTTCCTGGGCTTTCGTTGGAATGATCAGGAGCCAGAAAATCTCAGTACATGGGTTTAACCAGAGATTCTGACCACTGCTTTTAAATAGTAAGCTGATACAATGCTTGGTCAGCAGAACCTTTAAGCATATGGTTAACTTTAAACATATGAGTAGCTTTGTTGACATTACAATTAAGTCTCTACCTACATGTTTTGTTATAGTAAGGTCATTGCCCTGGGAGGACTCCATAGGGGAAAAGTACTTCAATTGGCAGCCTCACAAAGTTACTCCTGACCCCGGGTCTATGGAATAGTAGATTCATCTGTACAAAACCTCAAATACAAGGATCTGGGCTCACATACCCTAGAACAGATGCTAATTTACACCAGGGCCATTTTTGGACTTCTTTAGTATGTAAGAGATGTGCAACTATTATTTATTCTTGCTTTAAGAACTGTCTACATTGCCAGCGCATTAATAAGGGTGAGCAGATTCTACAGGATAATTTGGTCATGTAAAAGTTTGAGGCCATAGAATTCCTCCAACATATGGTATATATATTTCTGTTAGCTCATTGGATTATTTCTTCTGAATTTTCGTTTGATTTCTGTTTATGGGGGGCTTTTGTTTTGTTTTTTGGTTTGGGAAGGAGGGGCTGTTGTGCTAGTTTCTATATTTTATGAAAGCAGTGTCTGTGCTACTAGTTTAATTTAAATTTAGGCTTTTATGCTAGTTGGCTGTAATATAAGTGCTAAGTGCGGTGAAAAAAAACCAACAGGAAAATGCATAGATTGATTTATTTTCTTCCTTTTCTGAAGTGACTGTAACCATCCTACTAATAATATTTATTGGGAGGTTATCTCAAGCCTCATGATTTCCAGGTTTGGCTTGTAAATTCTGAAGACTCTCTGGACCAGTATACTTCAGAGGACATAATACTAAAAGTTTTTGGTCACTTGCTAAGAAAAGATCTTTGAAACAGGCATTGTTCTTCCATGGTTTGCAGAAGGAACTGGCTAAGAAGCTTGGATGCTCTATTGAAGCATGTGTCATGGTTTGGGAATGGTATTCCCTAATTTAGTGTTCCCATTGAAACACTCCAAATCATTTGCTTTTCTTTCACATCACCCCTGCCCCTCACCCCTTCCTCCTCAGGAGGGATGGAAAGGGGAGTTGGAGACACAAAAGGTAAACTTCACAGGTTGAGATAAGGGCAATTTACTGGAAAGAGCACAGAGATAAGAAAATTAGCAGTAATATCAACAATACTAATGACAGAGGGTGCATGAAGTGAAGAATTTGCACTAGAGTGCTCACCTCTGACAATACCTGACTGCTCCCTTCACCAGTCTACTCAAGACTGAAGGGATCCTTTCACATTCCTTGCCCTCCTGGCAATGGCATGAGATGTTATAGAAGAGCCTCCAGGTCTGGCCATGCCCCTCCTGGACACTGCAATAATTAACCCTGTCCTCCTGGCTGGAACCCAACAGGATGCTTGAGGAGAAGGCCACCAGGAAAATATCTAAGGAATGGAGTTGTTTGAAGGACAGATGAGGAGGTGAAATAGAAGAACTCCCCCTTTCTCTGTGGAAATTAAAGGCATGTTATATGCTTTTTAGCAAGGTGCCTCTTTCCTCCCCTGTGTTTTTTGTTCTAGCAGTTTTCTTGCACTTAATTGGAAGATGGAATTGAAGGTGGATTTATATAGATAAAAAGTGCCATGAAAACCATTGCACCCTGTNGGGATAAAGAAAAAGGGGAGTGAACGGGGGGGGTACATGGGACAAACCATTACGTAAAAAACTTATAAATAAATGAAGCATTCAACAGAGAAAACTAAAAATCCACACTACAACAGCAGTACCCCTTGTCACATACATGTAAATATGCATCTGGCACAATATATAATGTTCCAGAAGAACAGAGCTCCTGACAGGAGCCTTCTACAGAGTCTTGGTCCCTTTGAGTAAAGTCTGTGTGCACTTTTTGGCTCTTCTGCCATTGACTCTGCCAAGGATGCTTACTCAATGGTGTTTACACCTTCGTTCCTTCATTCCCTTTCTCCTCCTCACTATATGACTCAGTGAGTTTGGTTTTGTACCAGCTGCAAGGGCATATTTACCTCTCTCCCATGACATCAAAGACAATTTGTAGGTAATATGTCTGCATTTACATTTAAAATATTATTAATGATTGGAAAATTGCTCTAAATTTCTAATTAAAAAAAGGAACAAAACTCCCCATTATACTTTCTCTTGGGATTCTTTATTTGTGTAGGAGACACCTGTCTTAAAGAAAGCTATACCTGACAGTTATGACTAAAAGGTATAGTCATCAACCTGAACACGCATTCAAAAATACGTTATTTATTTAAAGAAACACAGAAATTTGAGGAAATACTGAAAAAATATATGTATGGAAAGTTAAAGACATGAAAGCTGTTCCCTTTTTGAAATTTCACACCAATCAACTTTATTTTTTAGACAAAATATGGGAATGTATGTTTATTTTAAACCCATCTGAGAACAGAGTCCAGTGGTGGAACCACTACCAAGAACCTCCATATCTGTATGTGCCTGTGCTTGTATTCACAAGAATCAAATTTCAATACAATTTCTTCTGTGGGGGAAAATGTGAAGGATTATCAGTCTAAAAAATATTTGAAAATGAAAGTAGCGTCAAGCTTGGTCAATTTTTAGGAAAAGCAACTTTTAAGACGTTCCTTTAAAATCCCTTATTTGACCTCTTTGCATGTTTTCCCACTGATTTTCTTGCAGTCTTCTTTCCTAAATAAGCCTCTGCTTTTCTGGAAAGCCGTTCAGAAATTAAATACTCGTTCTTGCGTTCACTTTTTAACTACTACTTCTGATCCTTCATTTCCTGGTCATTCAGTTGGAAGTATTTATGTAGTCCTCACTTTTGTGTTTTGTTGTCTATTCTGGAACCCTCCTTTTTGAAATAAATCCTCTGACCTTCTCTTTCTGCTGTCTAATGACCACAATGATCTCCTCACCGTCTTTGCTCATAATCTTATATTTTCTGTCATTGACTGCAAAAATCTGTTTCTGTCACAGACAAACTGACTTCAGTCCTGCTCTTTAAGGCATGTTTAAACCTTGCTGGCTTGGCATCATCCTGTGAAGCTTCAGTGTAAAATTGCTCACATTCTCTTGCCCACAGTTCAAGCTTCATCTTATCTTGGTCTTATGAGAAAGCAAAATATTTTTTCTCTCTGCTTATGCAGCTCTACCAGTTTTAGACTAATTTGAGTTTTGGTTAGTTTGCTGAGGTTTTTTCATCTTTTGCTGATGATTGCTCATATTACTTCATAGAGGTGGCTACATATATGTATCTTGACCAGATTATTTGCAGGCTTAAAGATGAGCTGACCTGCTGATTCTTGGCCGAATCCAGAATCCAAAGAGGCTAATTTTCTAGGAGCCTACTGCTGAACTGTAGGTATTGCATTCACTCTTGCCATGTACTTCTGCTTTCTGTATATGCATCTGTCTTCCTACACACCCTTTGAATTCTCTTAAATATTGTCATTATTACTGTGAGTGCCTTGAGTGTATTGAGCGTAACATCAGTGTTTAAAGCCACTTTTACAGATAGATAATCTATATAGAGACTGAGTGGCTTGGGTCAGCTGGTCTACAGCTTTCTGTCTGGTCAAGAGTGTTTCCTCACACAATTCACGTGATGACTGCTGCAGCAAAGTTTTGCTAGCCAAATTAGACAAGACTCCCTTAAATCTATTTTGTGACAAGTTTTGCATCCAGCACATGCACAGTGACCTAATTTAAAATACTGGATATTCAATGTCTTTTTAGGGTGACAAACAATACCCTGTGCTAGTATCTGCTGCACACTAACTGCTGTTCATCAAGCTTTGACACAATTTGACTCTCTCCTCACCAGTAGTAAGCTTGTATATTCAAATTTGTTTGAGACTCAGAACCTCTCTCTTTGTTAGATTGTCTGATATACATTACTGCCAATTGAACAGTGTCACTGAAAAACCTTGCCAGGCCCTCTTCATAATGTCAAACAATAGAAAAATTCCTGAGTAATTTCCAGAAAGTCTGAGGACTATGACAGCAGAATGGTGAGAAAATGTTGCCAAATTTCTGTACATGCCGAGACAAGAAGATTATATATGTATATAGTATATGTAGTGCAGTACAGCAAGAAAGTAATCTTTACTTTCTCTCTGTATTAATCTTCTACAGCCTTCAAAGATTTTAATTTCAGTCCTTCCAACTAATGGCATTAAGCCACACTTCATTTTTAAATGTGCCTTTCTGCACTAAGTGTAACATCTGGCATTCCTGAAATCTTTTTCACAATTTCATGTACATTTAAAATGCTATTCCCTAATCATTTTGTTTTTAAAAAGGATTTTAATATGGTCTAGTCCTAAAAAAATTAAGAATAAATCAAAATATGTAGTAGGGATTAATACAAATGTGTATTAGAAGAGCAAAGAAATCACTGAGACAAGACTAATCATCATTTAGATTATCAGTAGAAGATGATTAAAAAACAAAGGATTGTATGACAAGTTATGTTGATGCCATGTTTGTGTAGCCAAATGTTTCAGCTTTATAAATGAAAAAGCCTAAGCAGCTTACAGTGAGACAAAGTAATCATTCAAATTACAAACTTAAGAATTTCAAATTACATACTTCATCAAGTCGAGTCTATTGTAACTTAAAATACATAGGGAATGATTCACTCTAGTTGAAAAACAGCATGTAATATTTCAGCCATTATGAAATTGCTGCTTGGCTTTACAAAAGTGTTAATGCCATTAAAGCATCTCTTTTGAGGATGAATGCTCTGAACTCATACTGTTTATAATCCAACAGCTAGGAAGAACATTTTCTTATATTTAAATGGAGATTTATTTGGGCATTTTTTTGGTTTATTTAAATGTAAACAGTGTCAATCTCTCTGACTGTGTGCTCCTGCTTTAATAATTAGATGTTTTTGATCAAGAGCTCAGTCTTCCAAATACTTAAGAGAAAGTAAAGTATTTGCTGTTCTTATTGCTCTTCTTGTCAGTAGGGTTTTTTTATACTGTAAAGACCAAGCTGAATAGTAATTTTGGGCAAGATGTATGCAAAACATTTGAACTTGATTTTCTGTCTCAAAAATAGACTAGTATAGATTCCACCTGTTTCGTAATTATCTCAGAACAGAGCTTGGGCTGGTAATCGCTATTCTTTTTCCATTCTTTCTGTTTGGGAACTTTCATTGAAGTAATTTCAGTTGAATGTGACAGTAAATTTATTCTTACTGAAGGGTTCCTTCAAATATCTGGCTTGAATTCAACTTCTTTATCAGTGGTATTGACGAGAGTACTAATTTGTTCTTAATTTTGCTGGATATTTCTCTTTCTGTCCCTTGACTGCTTCTAATTGCCTTACTCATGGGCTACATCTCACCCAAAAATATTACAGACATAATAAATCTAAGATTTTTTCCAGAATGTTAGTAAAACCCAACCACAATATTTTAACAGGCCCTTTTCTTACTTCTCTGATTTAGTTTTTCTGAGAGGACATTGTGTGTGGTACATGGATATCTGAAGTGCTTATATCTGTAACCTGTTTCTCTGCTTTGTCTAGTGATAAATCATAGTACTGACATTGCTGCAATCCTGTGAATCCCTTAACTGTTTTGTTCTATCCTAGTTTAATTATAAGAGCACAAACCTTGTTCATTTCAGTATTAATTTATAGTAATAATAATATTGAATATCATATTCCTCTTGTGGTCTGCTGTGAATGAATAAACATTGGGGAGAATGTAGGGGGATTTTGTTTGTTCCTTCCTATTTTTTGGTACCAGACAGGAATATTTAAGTAGAAATTGATTCTATTAATGGGGTTTTTTTCCAAAATTCTACGAAAATAAAATCCGTATGTAATTTCTGATAAATTAAAACATATTAATATTAAAAAACAAATTAAAACTTTAAAAAAAATTAAAAACTAAAGCAAATACACATGCTTGTAGGTCCTCTTCTGCTCTAGGAATAACCAAACTAGAAATGCAATCAAAAGTCTGATTCACTTAGAAAATCTTAGTGACACATTTCTATTCCGGATGTCTCAGATGAGGCAAAGTTTACAGATATGGATTTTCAACTGAGAACTAATCCGGGCTAAAATACATTAGAATATGTTAGAACCACATTCTGGTGAAGGTGCAAATTTGAACTTAAATAAGTGAAACAAGAAATTATTCCATATTTTTTAAGTAAAATTGTCATGAAATATATGGTTTGCTTGGCATCTTGTGAAGATTTCTGTTATATAACTTCCATCAGAGATACGCTGATATGTTTCTTATCTGTCTTCTGGAGTTTGTTTGCTCCCTGACTGCTCCTTCAACTGCATCTGTGCAACTTGGATAAAATGAGAGTCCTCAGGATCAACCTTTATGCTTGCTTGATACATTTCATTCCCGCTGGTGTGCCAGATCCTGGGGCAATCAGGGACTTAAAAGCCTGGCAAAAACAACGTTAATCAATGTTACCAGCCCGGCTCTGAGTATTATCCTATCTTGCAGGCAGATGTGTTAGCAGACTATGGCTTAATTTTATGATAAAAATTTCCTTTCCAAATGTAAAGACCATTTGTGAACTAGATCCTGGAAGTGGTTTGTGTTGGAATGACTGATATCAAATAACCAAACATCATTGCTATTATGGGACTTAGCTGCCTGTAAGAGCTGGAAGAACATCACAGTTGATAGCCTCTTCCAGGGACAAGTTTTGCGTCACATATTTCAGCCAAGTGCAATGTCACACATCCCCAGAGCTCTGCATACATAAAACCACTCCTATTAAGTGACTTTTCAAGTGCACTGTATCAGTCAGCTCTCTTGGCTTCCCAGTAGACCAGCGCCTCTTTGAGTTGTACCTCTCACCTCGTTCCTTTCTTATGTATATACCTGCAAAACCCTGCTGTATCAGTTATGATACAAATGTGATTTTCTGGCAGAGATTTTAAGGTCCCCTCTTTTTTTTTTTTTTGTATCACTGAAGAGGTGACTACATCTAAATTGGAAAATATATAGTAGTTAAAGATTTAAGAAAAAAAATACTTGGTCTGATAATGCCTTGGTCATAATGCTGAAGAAAAGCAATGTCACATTAACAATAGAAGCCCCATTTATTATTAAAGAATTATTTTTACTTTAATTGATCAGATTTAATTAATTTTAATTTAAGAAGATGTAATTTTGTGTAATGAAAATGTATGCAGTAACCTGATATAAGATCATTAGTCTGATAAACAAAGCCTTCTGATTAACTTTTAGGTTTTTTCCCTTTTTCCCTTTTTCCCTTTTTCCCTTTTTCCCTTTTTCCCTTTTTCCCTTTCCCTCAAATCCAAACGTGGAAACTACAAGATGAAACTTTTTACAGATATTTTATCATTAATTAATTATATGTTTAAAATTTTTAACAGGAATGTTCAGTCAGAAGACTGATTTTTGATAAAAAATTATTATGTTATGTATGAATTTGATTTTAGTATGAGGTATTTTATTTGTGATATCTTTGAAATTGCAACAATTAAGGAATAAAATGTTTTTAAAATATTTACATAGTGCCTAAGACCTCTGTTATTCAATCTGTTTTCTTTCTGCTATATGGATTATGTATTAAACTGTTTGTACAAATGCATCAGATTTGCTGTTGACCTAATATTCTCTTTTCTTTCTCTAATATGTACCCTATTGATATACCTATAGATTTATATTTGACTGTCACAATAAATTTATTTGACTGGAAAAGCCAAGATTTCTTAGTCTGATAGTTATTCTAACTATTCTTCTATGTCGCCATTCAAGTTTTGGGAATCTGCTTTCTTTGAATGTATTTGTCTGAGGACTGACTGACAGGATACCCATATTAAGAGAGGAGAGTCTAAGGAGAAAGTTGCATCAATGGTACCAGGCCTTGTCCATTTAAAACAAACTAAATACTATCTAAAGCATTACCCTATGGATTGTGTATGTATGTATCCATTCTGATCTGTCATTAGATAATGAAGTGTAATATTTTCTTTCACTTGTCTTCAGCGGATTTCTCCTTAAGATTCAGTAAGCATTTCAGTGTGGGTTCTCTGGTACCAAACAAATCCAGCTGGAATCCTCATGTCCATCCCATTCTCCCTCATTGCTCTCCTGTTTGCTTTTGATGAGGCCATTCTCCCTTTTATTGTTAGTATGCCTCCAGTTTTGCATAAAAGTTTTAGCAAAATATGACCAAATACCTTTCGCAACAAAGAATCCTGGAAGAAAACCCAACCGGTTAATAATGTCCAAACTATCTTTTCAAACTGTTATACGTGGTTTAAAACAATTTCTTACTGACAGAATTCTTCTAAAGCCTGTCTTCTGTGGTTTAATTTGCTGTTTCTTTTTCTGCACCATACAAACTATTTTGCTGAAGTCTACAAGGACACTGATCTGCTGGAGCAAGTCCAGAGGATGCCACAGAGATGATCAGAAGGCTGATGCACCTCTTCTGTGTCAACAGGCACAGAGAGATGGGATTGCTCAGCCTGCAGAGGAGAAGGTTTCAGGGTGACCTAATTGTAGCCTCCCAGTACCTAACAGGGGCCTATGGAAACCCAGAGATGAACTCTTGACAAAGGGTATATATAGACAGAACAAGAGGCAAGATTTTTAAGCTGAAAGAGGATACGTTTAGATGAGATATTAGAATGATTTTTTTTTACTGTGAGGGTGATGAGGCACTGGAACAAGTTGCCCAGAGAAATTGTGGATGCCCCAGCCCTGGCAGTGTTCAAGACCCAGTTGGATGGGGCTTGGAGCAACCTGGTGCCCCTCCCTATGGCACAAAATGATTGTTAAGGTCCTCTCCAATCCAAACCATTCTGTGATATTACAGATTGCATCAACCACACTTTCCAGAATCTGTTTATCAAAGAAAACAATCCATTTAATGTGACATGGTTTACCTTGGGTGCACTATTGTTACATGCATTTACAATTATCTTTTATCTGTATGGTTCTTATTCTATTATTCCACATGTTCCCTGGCTCTATGTACAGTTTTAGTTCTATTCCAGGTTTTATAGCTCCAAGATGCCTTTGCTTCCCTCTCCCAATAAGCATCCCATTTCCTATTTCTGGTCACAGGTACTGAATGTGATAGATTTATTAAACTTCTTTGCTTCTTAGGTTGCAATTTCATGTGCTAAATCTTTCAGTATTCTTCAATGGAAATTATCCAGTTCAAGAAACATGTGTGTGTCAAGATTTTCCTACTCAGATAGAAGGACATATTCATTATCTGCATCTTTTCTTATTCCTTATGTCCACCTGTTCTACATTATCACCCAGATTGGAAACAGAGTAAGGTGTTCATTTAGTTCAGGACTCTACCCAGATTATCATTAATGTCTATTCCCTTCTGACAGAGCAATACCATTGTTTTGGGGGGTTTTTTTGTTCTCTTTGTTATTAATATGGCTGCAAAAAATTTTTGCTTTCTGTTTTAATTTCCTTTGGAAATTCTAACTCATCATTCAGTGGATCTCACTTTTAGTCTGTAATTTCTGTCTTCCAAAAAGTATTCATTATTGCTGACCAGTCACATTTTCCATTTCTCATAGTTTTTTACCAAACACAAACAGAAGAAAAAACAAAATCACATGTCTAGGAATCTTTTTCACAACTTTCCCAATATATCTTATCCAAAATATATGGGTATTAACACATATCTTTGCAGTATGTGTAAATATTCACATACACACATACATTTCCTACCATTAATTTTAATAAATATTTCTGTGAATGTACATGAGACTATCTGTCAGGATATATGAAATACAATGACCATATATACATATAACAAATGCTGACATGTTAGAAATAATCATCTAACATGAAAAGTCACATAACCAAAGCAATTTACAGAAAGGGCAAGTATATGAGAAGTGTACTAAGCATGGAAAGGGAGGACCTGCCTCACTTCTTGGAAAGGATTTCATGTCTTCTTGAAACACTAAATAAAGAAATCTGCTTGTGTCTTAGGTTGCAAAATGTCTTTAAATCATTATACAAAATCAGATAACACAGTGGTGTTAAAATAAGCCCTTGCACCTTTTTACTATCTCAGATGTATTGTTGCAGATCATCTGTCAGGGTCTTGCTAAACAAAGCTTCTTCTGAGAAGGTGGCTTTACTGTTGCATCCTGCAAGTCATTCTCACTGTTCAAAAAATTAAAATAAGTGTCTACTTTATACATTATGAATGGCCTGACCATGTATTTAATATTATAAAAGAATAACATAACTTTGATTTCTGTAGGTATGGAGCAGCATGTCCTGGTTTAAAAAAAAAAAAAAAAAAAAAAAAAAAAAAAAAAAAAAAACTTTTCACACTACCAAAAAAC
>VXBB01018234.1:315137-380070 GCA_013399915.1 Illadopsis cleaveri | reverse complement strand
AAAAAAAGTTTCTGAGTCTACTGAAAACATTGCTCTTTAGACTCCAACACACTGGACATTTTCATTTCTGGACTGACGCAAGGAATATGAGCATTATCTTCTGTGAATTTCTCCTTTTAGGAAACTATCTCATGTCTCTTTCCAGATGACAAATCTGAATGGAATGCAGGTGGGACTCAGTCTGAGGGTGAGCCTCCTCATGCCAGGTGCCTCAGCATGTGTTACAGTCCAAGGAGGCAGTGGACTCAGGAAAACAGGTAAAGCCTGGAGTAGGAGAGCGCTGAACTCCAACTGAATCCTGTGCTGGAGTACCTTGAGCCATGACACTGCTCTGCAGTAGGACACCTACACAGAGCTGACAGATATTTCATTTCTTCTATGGGAGATTTGAGGTTTTTGGAGTTGCAGCTAAAAGCCAGCAGGAATTCCCCAAGTACTAAACAGCCCTGTTAAGGTAAAATTAATGACAACACCAAAGCTAATGTGGAATTGAAGCTTACCTCATGTAAAGGGTAACCTTAAAAATAATTTTATAACATGTTTGAGTGAGATATGTTAAAATATATTTTAAACTGATTCTGAATTCCAGTGAGGGTGAGCTTTATTGTCTTGACTGACCTTTTTATGAACAGGGGAAGGTGTCTTCACATTATAGGAAGAGAGAGAATAAAAAGCATGTGAGGAAACAAAAGTACCAGAGTCCATAGTATGTAAAGCACAGCGTTATTACTATGTGGCCAAATTGCTAGCAGGTGCAAGAACTGGGAAATTGAAGAAAGTGGGGCAAAGATCAGGAACAGTAGATGTTGATAGTTTTTCCACTTCTGCCTTCATCCAGATGTCAAACCTGCATATACAACCTTACCACAACACTGAATATATATCACCTAAATATTTTTCTGCAGAGGGACTTCTCCTATATATACATATATACTTCTCCTAATATATATTCACTTAATACATATATAGATCAGTTCTAACCATAAACTACAGATAGTCAGGCAGCTTGTTTCTTTCATGCTATTTTCATCTTATAATGCAGTAATTTCATTTGGTATTTAAGGGTGTTTAACACAACAGTTTAAACTTTTTCTGAAAAAGTCAAGTTATTTTTCCAGAATGACCTATTCTTGGTTAGATCAGCTGGAGAAAAAATATTCACAAGATTCAAACCACTCTGTTCTAAAGCACTGCTTCATTTCTTTTTGGTAAGATGCACCACCATTATAAATACTTAGGACAAGCAAAAAAAGACCCAGTGATAAGGAGAGGTCAGAGTGGCCCTTAAGGTGTAAAGGATCGGTGGAGGGGAATAGAGAGCTGAAAGAGGAAGAATTACAAAAGTTCAAAACCACTGGTGTAGAAAAAGCACAAGAATGTCGTAATTTCTTGATATACATGGGTAAGTCTGCCAGAGTCAGCTCACTGGAAAAAAATTAAGATTGCTTAAGGTTTCTGAAAAGGAAAAAATTCCAAGGCCTAGTTAGTTCTACAAATTTAGTTTTTCTGACTTCTTTTCTTCTATATACTTCTTTTGGTGACTATGTCCCTGCTGGTTCAGAAGAACTGGAATATAAGAATTTAGGAACAGTTAGGAAGTGTTTAGTCAGTAGAATGTCAAGTAACTAGAAATTAAGAAGTGATTGATTGCAATCTTCATAAATTGCATAAGAGTTCTTTTGGTTGCAGATAACATTAGATATATAGAAGCAAAAAAAAATTATGAACCCCTGTGATGAGTTTGTGTCAGTTCATATTTTCAGGATGATTTGTTTAAGTCTTTATTCCTGGTCTTTAGGTATTAGAAACAGGAAACAAATAATTTACTTTAAAGTGTTTTCCAGTTTTGTGGATGCTGTGAGAAACAAAGGCAGTATAAACGTCGTACAAAATATCAGAAATATTCTCAGGTCTACATTGGTATTTGTATTTTAGCATCCCACCAATTACTTGTGACTACTTTCTGGTGTTAAACCCTTTCTAAAGGAATTTTTTGCTTTGCCAAAGGTACCCAGACAAGATTATTGCTATTTCTTGTTCTCTAGTCATACAAAATCGTTTTTCCATGCTGTTTCGGAAAACATATGGGAAAGGAAGGTTGAATTCCTCAGCTGAATGAAGCAGATGTTTGTTGTTTAGTCTTAATCACTGTTGGTGAGTAGACTTCATTCACTGCCCTTGTCAATGCAGTCTCCTTAAGGGCAATGGGGTACTTTTTTTATTTAGGCACGGATTTCTCATGTATTATAGAAAAATCATAGCAAATAAAGACATTAATCAAATTTTTGGAAAGACTTTTAATATTAAGAAAGTTAACAATAATGAAAGTACTTAAAAATAGATTATTTATTGATATTTTCAAATACTTCTTTGCTATTGACCTTGATAGTGCATTCTGGGCTCTATGCCACAAAGATGTAATGAATAAGGTTTTATATAAAATGGTATTTTTAATCTCATCCCTACAAATGCATAACATTTACATTAATTTCCAACATATACATTAAGTGTCACTTAAATTTGCCAAGGTAGTTTATAATTAGATATTTGATTATCTAAATTTTGGATTTATTTGCTTCTTCCTGTTTTCAGATGTAAAAATGTTACTTCCAAAAAGCTTTTTGTAATACTAGCAAAAGCTTTTCCCTATCTACTTTGAGACCTCTCAGCATCTCATTTATTTTCAGAGTTTGATCAAACTTGATGACTTATTTATAGTAGGCTGCTATTGTGCTTAGTGCTATAAAAACCATGGACTCAGTTCCAAAAACCCCTACTCTAAATCAGATCCAGGCAGTCCAGTTGAACACATTGTTCAATTGCTTCATCAGTTTCCATTGAAAGATAAAATTTCTTTCATTATTTCTCTTTATAATCCAAGAAATGCAAAATGTATGACTGTTTTCTAGTATTCATTCCATATCCTCCTTTCTGAAAATTGATATGAAGATTTGTTTAAACTGATAGCAGTAACTACCTCTTCTGTGAATAAATTACACTTCCCATTTCTGAGAGGTCCTACTCTTTTCCTCCTTGCTGACCTCTTCTTCTCCATGTACTTTAAAAAATTCTGATTTATCTCAAACCCTCATGCAATCTGCTTTTCATTTTCTACCCTTAATTTTCTTATCATTTTTTGCACTCTCTCTTAACTTCGTTCTCTAATCTTCTCAGTACTGCTGTATGGCTGATGTTTTATGCCTCGTATTTCCTTTTTCCTTACTTTTTATTACATTTTGGACTTTCCAGCTCATCCTCATTGACTTTTTACTCCTTGTATATGTATTGCAAAATTGCACATACAACCTTTGGGTATGCATTAATTTACCTCTTCACAATTTTCTTTTTTTTTCATCAGCTGTCAATATTTATTCTTTAATGTTTTCATCGTGCTAATTTTTCATTTGATGTGACATTTCTCTAAAATGACTAATCTTAAATGTTTTGAATTTTTTAACTAGGTCCAATTTTATTTGTCTTTCTAGTTTTGAAGCAACTCTGTTATTTTTGATTCTTTCATGAGTAGGTTTTCATGCCTCTAGTTAAATGATAATCTCAAAATTTCTTGCAATTAATTTTTTAAAAGTGTATATAAAAAAGATGGAAAACCTCTCTGAGAACAGGAACAGTCTTAATTTTTTCTAACAACAGTTGCATTGCTAAAGACAGACAAATTAATCCTTTCAAAAATAAGGAAGCAGTTTTGCCTTTTCTGTGCCAGTTGAGGATTCCATTAAGGCTGAGGTATCACATTAAGGCAACTCTGCTGCCCATCCCTGTCTATAGTATATTGTCTAAAGTTAGCAGACAGGTTTGTTCCTGTTGAAGAGTCTTCCTCTTGACTGATAATAAAATGGCAGTGATGGCCATGGAGATCAGTGGCCATAGATCTTATAAAGAAGTGTTTATGATGCCTAGGAAGGAGTTATAGATGCTGTGAACCAAGCTTTATAAATAAGAATCAAAAGCAAAGATGCTAGAGGGCTATGCAGAAATTTCTTAGGTGCTATACACAGTTAAATGGTATTTCAGTTTCTATACAATGTTCACTTTCTGGATAGGGCTTTGTTATACATGTTTGTGTATGTGCATACATGTGTGTATACATATATATGTCCATATAGGTGTATATATACATACATATATATATATATATATATACACACACACACATACATGTTGTCTTGCAAGTTGATGATAACTTGATAAGGCTGAACATAGCTGGGATTTTTTCAGATTTGTGTTCTCTAGCAATGAAAAACCCACTAGACTAACAGAACGTAAGTTGCACATGAGTAAGTTAAATTCATAAATGTTTCAAGCTAGTTTAGAAGAGTTGTTGCCTGGGCCTTTGTTCCCCCTCCACTCCTTCTGAGGTGGATGACTTAATTTGCTGCTGGTTAAGGAGAAGTAGAGGTGGGCAGTGAGTATCTTGAATAATTGAAGCAGCAGATAATGCCAGAGTCACGCTAAAGATTTCTTGTTCAGGCTTCCGTCAAATGAAAGACGATCAAAAATATCTCTCTTGTGCGAGATGCAGATTCAGAGTAGATTTTAGGCCTAAGAATTTGTTAGGTTTTCAGCAAATTGATTGGAGTGCTTCTGAATTGTATGAAATAAATGAGGTTTAATAGTTCTGGATTAAATTTTTATTTGTATTACAGCTGCAAATGGCTTCAGTATACAAAATTGCAATTTTATAGGTGGTTAATCTGTAACATGGACCAAAATTTTATTGCACAAAAATTAAGATCGAGAGACATCAAATACTGAAACAGATGTCATATCTGATTTATAGCTAGCTTTAAAAAATAACATGTTGAACGGATCTATACCTGATTTAACATTCTTTCAGACTTTCATTAACATCAAAAAGGAGTACAAGTTATATAGTATCAGTAGGACTCTCCACCTCAGAGAAATACTGAGGAATCAGGTGTTGAAGATTAACTTTACATGACAACGTACAGCTAAACTAAGGTGACAGTGGAAGCTTTCTCTGATGCACTGCACTGCGTGGGGGAAGGAAGAACTGAAAATGAGGAAAGGAACAAACTGGACCCTTACTGCCAAGCAGCACAAATTGGAGTTAAGATGAATAAGAAGAATCCAAGAGCTATTAATCGAAGCTCAGCACCTCCAGGGATAAATGATTCTTATGCTTGAAATAGATTTAACTCTCCCCAAACAGTAATCTCACTCCTGAACAGGAAATGAAAATAAAAGCCAGCTACCTACCAGGCCAGAGCAGTCTCTACCTTCTGAATATTGTAGTCACTCTAGAGCTGCTAAATGTCTCTCCCTAAATCCCCTACTATAAAAATTTGTGAATGTGAATGCCTGCATAATAATCTTTAGCTATACAGGGATTTAAAAAAGGCTCCCTCCTTTCTGAACCCTCAGTTCTTCCTTGTATCAGTGCTCTGTTATTAATATGTAATTTACATGTAACATTGTTTGCACTGTACTTTCATAAGCTGTAGTACTTCCTTTTTCTCCAATAAAACTCTGCGAAGCAGAGAATCATTATTTCAATTTTGCAATGGAGGAATACTTGAAAGTTACTCTTCCAACATTCTGATGAATTATTTATTTTTTAAAGAAAGTTAGATATGCTGCTATTAGTTTTCAGATACATTTAATTTAGTTCACGTTTCCCTCTTTTTTTCTGATTTAAGCTACACTGAATATATGTTTAAAAGATGCAATACTTGTTTTGGAATTTTTAAAGAAGCTTTTGGCTTAGAAGTCAATGGATTTTTTCCAGAGGGAAGAGGGTTAGATGAATGTTAAGGCATTCTGCAAGTCCAGCCCTGAAAAACTATCTTTATTTAGCTGCTGAAAAGGGCTGGGAGGAAGCAAGGATCTACTACTGCAGGGTTTTTTTTATGCCACAGTTCTTTTTTGAAAGGCTTCTTTAACATTTCCTCAAAAGCTTTTAGTTCATGTTGGCTGTAATTCATATTACAGACATCTTTTCCTGATTTGTCTGTTTCCACTGGGGTTTCATTGCTTTGGATAAATCTGGCTGCAGTGGAGTCAGTGGCAAAATTTTGACTTCATTGGCATCAGGATTTCATCTTCCAGTTCATGTTCTCTAAACCAGTTCAGGTGCAGCTACTTCAGTAAAGTTACTGTAGTCCACAGTAGCCTGATTCTTTCTTTTTACTTTTCACTGGATGTGCAAAATTATTTTTTTAATTGATTTGCTAGTACATTCATGAATCAGTGTTATACAGAGAAATTCTGATTCAGCGTGAGTTGAATTCCTGAGAATCTCTAATTTTGTATTTTGGAGTATGTAAAATCTATGAAGGGAAGGGAAATTTCTCTTACCTCTGTGATGTAGCCAAGGCACTAATGAACTTGGAAGCAGATCTTAATTATTACATTTTCTAGTGGTGCTAGATTGAAAATCAAGGGCTACTCAACTTTTGACATTGTTTTCAATCACCCATGCATCTCAACCTAGAGAAAAATTACTTCATATCATCTTCAGTTTTCTTTCTCTGAACTGGGCTATGTTTCCTCTTTTTCTGTACTGGAAGCAAGTGTTAGACTTGTTAAAGAATATCATAAAGTTAATGTACTCTCAGGTGCACACACACATTGTTCAGAATGCATAAGCACTGAGGAAGTGATGCTTTTCTCTTTTGAGTCTATTACTTTCATAAGACTTTCTTAACATTGTAGTGTTTTTATTTTTTCAATACTTTGTCTGATACATGAAATATGTTTTATAGAAATATCTGGTTAAAAGCCTTGAGGTTTTGTTGCGGAGCACCAGGAATCAGATCAAACCTCCTCGTGATGTGGAAAGTTATGAGGGTTTGCCACATGCTTCACCCATTTAACTGCACTTTGGTACTGGAATTCGGGATTTTATGTTCTGAAACTCTTATTTCTTCATTTTCTTAAATAATATCTTAAGCAAGATATTCATCCACCCAGCTTATTCAACCCTTTCCCCAGATAATTTATTAGTATATTGGGTTATCTACTCCTCTGCTCAGAAACGTATGGGAATCTTTTAACCTACGTTTACCTTGAAAGTGACTTTTTTTGTTTTTTTAATATTTATACATGCAAAAATGGACTTTCTCATCCTGTGGTAGACATGTCTGATTTGGACCTTTTGTTGAGGGTCACACTAAAATGTTTTTGAATACCAAATACATTTTTAAAGTGAATCTGTCTCATCGAGCGCCTGCTCACCTATCTTCAAAGATTTACTTAAGGAATCTGAGACCTTTCAGTTTGCATGTGAGTTTCTAGTATGGAGTATCAGTGTACAAGGATTGTTCCCACAGACGTAGTCCATGCTCTCCACTGAGTGAATACTCCCATAATTACTCACTAGCAGAATTTTTTTAAAAAGAAATATTGTAATGACTATGCTATGTGCAGTATTCAGGATAGAAAACTGAGGCAGAGTATGTTAATGTTTGAAGGACTCAGCACCTGCATGACCAAAGACAGCTTTCCCTGAGGGACTTGGGAAAGTTGTTAAAGTGGTTGCTCCTGAGGCAGTGCAGAGGAGAAGGATTTGTAGAGGCCAAGCACTGAACAGAGGGAATGACAGAGGACACAACCTGGCTGGAGAAGTGTAATGAAAACCAGAATGTCTTATATTGTTAACTTCAGTAAACACTCACAGTGAACACACAAGAAAAATCCATGAAAATATCCCATAGCAACCAATTTTCACTCCTGCCACAGTCCCTTATTCACCACCTTTCAATAAAACACTAGTGCTTCCTTTAAAACATAGACACCTTCTTTGCAAAGCAGTGATCATGTTTCAAGGCAGTCTTACCTGCATTCTGTTGAGAAATAAGGACAGAGTAGCACATCTCTGATGCTGAATGCAGGTGAAGCTCAAAGTCGTGCTTGAGCATAGTTTAGAAGTGTGATGTTCTTTCAGGCAAAGCTGAGCAGTTTTCTGTATCTTGTGAGATTCGAATGCACACACAAGTTTGTCTTCACATGTCTTATTTTTACAATGAATGAAAAATTTATGCTGAATGTCAAGAGATCCCCACTCCTTTTTGGACCAGTCATTGACTGTCCAACACACTTAGCAGAATTAAAATATACATTTACCTCATTCCTATATAATGCTTGAAAAAGTGCTGGATTAGATTAAAAAGTACAGAAAAATATTAAATCTGTATAAAATATATTGCTTCTTAATCCCAATATGTTGTAAGAACTGCAAGCCTTTATTTCTAATATTAAATTAAAGTCTTATTTTTTTCAACACAAAGCCAAAGGTAAGGATGAGGTTTAATGGAAATGGGAATGAAACCGTTTCTGGAAACAGTAAAGACAGAAAATTAAATGGGAAATTCTACTGGAAAGTATTCAGCAATTCTTCAAATATGCATTGGGGGCTAATACCTTCCTAGACCATTTGTTAGAAAGAATGGTGTGCTGACTACAATTAGTATCCTGAACAGCTCAGAGATGATCATAGACACAGCTGTTCGTGTTTAAGGTAGCAGGCACATCAATGGCAAGGCAGTACATATTGATTTGTGCAGTGACATCCTTCTAGCTATGTCATCTGAGTGAAAGAAGTCCCCAAATTAACCAATAATATAGTGTTAGAAGTTGTAGTAGTTGCCTCCTGGGACTTGTTCTGATTAAGGATAGATACTTCTCCTCTTCCCACAGCCATCAATCCTCCTTGAAGGATTGCATGCAGATCTCCATTGGTCAAAAACAAAATGTGAAGTCCAAAAGGACAAAGTAGAAGATTGCTGGATTTTATATATACTGAAAATTTCTTCCCACGACATGAAAACTCAATTTAACTGTTAAGATGCAATTTTAGGAACATTAAAAACTGTGAACAAATTTTCCTCTTTAGGTATTTGAATACAGATGTTTTAAATGTATAGTCCCATTTCCATCAAAATCAGATGTCAAAAATTGTTAGTTGTATCAACTTGATTTTCCTACTGTTCTGATTGTACAGTCCATTTTTGTCATGGGCCACTGGCTATATAGTACATCAGCTGACTGTATGTAATAAAGGGTAACAGGCCTGGACATTGTTGATGTTAAAGCAGTAAAAAGCAGTGACCATAAATACTTAATCCACATGAACATCAATGAGAAAATCTGTATGTAAGTAATAATCATATGACATATAAAATGTTAATCAAAGAATTTCAAGCTCTAATTTGGATTTAAACTGATCCCCCATTAATGGTAAGATTTTTGTTTATTTGATAATATAAACCTTCTTGTAATCAAACTTTTTACAGTTCTTGAATTACCTTTTTATAAAGGTTATGCATTTTTTCAAACATTATATGACTGAATTTGTTCTCTTGTCATTTTCAAGTAGATGGGCAAAAAAATTCTTTTGACACATAAGCTGAGTTTTATTCAAGCAAGTATTCAATTTAATTTGGAGAAGTGTATTTATATTACTGATTTTGAGATCCAGATGCAATTATAGACCAAGCCTGAGTTTAAAAAAATGAAAGTATCCTTTCATATATGTTACAGTACAACTGCATATAGATTCATATTACCAAAAACACATAGTTGCAAATGTGGCTGAAAAGAAAAGAAATATTTGACAAACATCTATTAAAAACAATAAAATAGTTGTTTGCATTAGTTATTTTCTATAAATATTCACTCCACAGAATGAAAGTTTTCTCATTCTTTTTTTTCTTTTTGGAGCTAGAGGAAAAATTAGTATCTAGGCTATAGCTCTCAACATCATGCACGAATAATCCTGTACAAAAGAAGGAGTTAAAAAAAACTTTTATATTTATTAAAAAAAGTTCAAAGCTCTTACAACATGTGGAGAGGTATGTAATCTTATCCTTTCTTCTAATTATGCTGCAATCAAGGTATACTAAGAGTAAAACCATATTTTAAGTCTAAAGGATTTTAGAAATGCAACTGGTCCTTATTACCCCAATATAACAATTTTATGTTATGTTAACATGTTCATTTTTTTGCTGACATAATGCTCATTTCTCGACTATGGGAGAATGCTGAGGGAGGCTTTCTTTGCATCTCATTTTCTGTATTTTTTTTCTTAATAAACACTTATAACAATTCTTCAGAAGTTTCTGTTGTAAAACTGCTTGGAAGTCATAAAGAGATTTGGGGATTTCAGATTTAAAATCTTATTTATATCTTCATTGTGTTAAAAGACTTTGAGTATGAAGGTTATTTATACACATTTGATGTTCCCCTTACAAGTAAATATTGAAATTAGAGTATTTTTCCAGTTTTTCTCTTATACAGCAAGGATTTCATGCAATTATATCAAAGGAGAAATTCCTTGTATTGGATGAAAACTGAATTGCATGTTTATCCTACTGGGGTCTATTTTAGAAAAGGGAAACAGGATTTCAGTCTGCCTAAGGTAGTTTTGATTTTGTATTGCGGCGGGGGGGGCGGGGGTGGTTGTTGACATTTTATTATTTTCTCACACTCCATAGTATGAATCTCAGACCAACTTTATAATTCTTAAAAATTTAATTTTGTTATACAATCCCAGTGTTTGACTCAGTGCCTTTTAGCAGCATATACAGAAAATCAGAAATATTCACCTGAAATCAAGTTCTCTAAGTTTTTGGAACCCCGTTCACATTCAACAGGGTCCTTCCAGTCTCTTTACATTGTACAAGGCTCATTAGGAGGTATCAGAGCACATCACCCATCTTTCTGATCCAGTTTAGAATAGAAGGAGCCATATTCCTTGGGTCTTACCACTGATTTCTGCACAAGGCATCATTTCGGTCATTTTTTAGGGGCAGCTGTGGTTTTGAAACCAGAACATGCAGTAGGCTGGGAATGGGCAGCTGGTGCTCACAGGTTAACTGAGAGAATGACCAAGCTCAGTGTAGCTTTGGAGCAAGTTACTTGGGTTTCTGATTGTTGCAATACAGGCTTTGTATCTTCTTGTAGGTTGAAAACATGGATGGGTTAGTTTCTGCTGTTAGCAGAAAGCCACTGCAATTGAGGGAAAAGAACAGCTACTGTAGTCTCATCTATCTTGCATAAAATCATCCCAAAAGAGTTTAGGTAGAGTAATAATTGTTAAAGGGCTGAGAAATTTAAGATTTTAATTTTCGAGTGATTAAGGTTTTTATTAAAAAAATTTTTTTTCAATTTATTTGTAATTCCCCACTTATTTATGTAAATCAGGGCTGTTGTCTCTTTATATAAGCTGCAAATATCAGTATATAATGTTAATATAGTTAATAAAGCATTTAAAAAGTGCAGTTATGACCTCTTGAGTCTTGTCTAATCATTTGTTAATCATAGTAGGGTACCTATTTTGAAAATTATTTCACTATAGTAAGCTACACTTTTGATTTATGCTGAAAAAAAGATTTATCCTGCACTCTCGTTTTAAATTGGTTGCTGTCTGTTTTCACTCCATGTCCTGTTGCATGCAGAAAGTGAAATCCACAGGCCTGTAGTGGATGAAGCTAATATTGTCTGTGTCTTTCACTGCTGGCTGTTACAAAAATCAATACAAAAAACTTATGAGCATTCTCAGTACCCAGTTCAATAGAAAATATGTCCCATTTCTGCAGCTTTTGCAGCATTGTTTGAGCTTCCAGGGCATGGAGGTCTGGACATACTTTTTATTGAATCAGATCCTCAGTAATGTCTTCATATATTTTTAAAGAAAACTGTGAAGGTGCACACTGAAATAAACAATGAGAATCGTACACGTTGATGGTTACACCAGAAAGCTTGAATCAGGATGTGAAGACTGAAATCTGTCTGGCTAGAAGCAGTTTCTCCTGCAAAAATATTTTATTTCTAACATTAGGTCTACTATATCTGGTTGTATCAACTTCAAAGAATACAAACATAGTGCCTTTGGCGCTGCCTAATTTTAAAAATATATACCCACCAATAAACTGCAAGAGATACTTGCTGTTATAAAAAAAATTATGATGGTTAAATGTTTTATCTTCCCAACTTTACCAGAATGTGTTTCTCCTTCTTTTTCCCCCACGCCTTTCTATTTGATGCATTCCTTAAATATTCAAAAATATATTTTAAACTATTCTTATTTCTAAAAGTCTGATTTGTGTCAGTTCTATAACTATATTGAAGTGCCTGGAAGATATATACAGTCTGAGAGAAAGCAGTTGGCTCATGATAAACATAAGATGAAAGCGATGCTTCTAGGCAAAGATTCAAGGAAATTTCTGGAAGGCCATCCCCCCTGTCAGCTGAAGACATCAAAATGTTCCGATGGGAAGGAAGTTCTTATTTCTTTTCATTGTCTTTATATATACTTACCTCATTCAGTAAGTGGCATTTTGTGAAAAATTGTCTTCTGCATCCTCATCTGCATGGACTGAGGCAAAAATTTGTAACACTTCTAATGGCTGTGTAGCAGTAATTCAGACTTCAAAGAGGTCCTTAGTGGCATATGGGTGGAAATAGATACCGAGTCCAGTCACAGCCATGACTGATGTGAGTGATATATTGCTGTGATTTGTTGACACAAAATCTGGTGACTATGCTAAGAAAACTAAATTTGTCTTGCATTTGCAGTGGCCAAGGAGAGGTACTGAAGAAGCACACATTGTGACTTCAGACAAGATAAGAATCCCAGTTTTACCACCGCTCCTCATGGATCCCCATTTTATGGCTGCTTCACTAGGTCATATTGTTGATGTGTAAAAGTACAGTTTAGTTTCAAGAACTGAAACAAATGTTTGACATCTTCTAGATTTATTTCAATGCTATTACAGTACTACCAATAATGATGTGTTTTTAAGGTATCTTAACTTCTCAGGTAAGATCTATTTGACAGTATAAAAAAAATCATAAAATGTAAATGTTTTAAAGCTAGTAAGGTCTCCTTGCTAACTGCTGAAAAAACATTTAGACTTTCATTAGTGATGTTAAAATACTTTATTTTTGGTTATGTTGTTCAACATATTAAGGAAATTTGAAAGCACTGTTTATAGGTGGTGTGTGTTTGTATTATTTTTATGTCTCCCTGTGCTATTTTTTTCCTTTTGCTCTGTTGATATACTTGATCATTAATGCAAAGGCAAAATCTGGTTGGTCAGTCACCAATGGGGTGGTCAAACAGGGAAGCAGGCTGCCCAGAGATGCTGAGTCTCCCCCTGACTGAAAAGGGTCCTGGGAGGTCTGTGAGGAGGGAGATTGATCTAGGGGGCTCTTCTAACCTCAACCATTTCACGATTCTCCAATTTTTCTACTCAGTTGTTATAGAGATCTAAACATAATTCATGCTAAAATTTATTAGATATTTAGTAATTCTGATTTACAGAAAGTGCATGTCAAGGTTTCATATCATCTGTTCTATAATTTTTGGAAGTAAATTAAATGGGAATTATTTTATGTTCTACATTAAATGAACTATGAATGCATCACCTGCAGTTATAAGGAAGAAAGTTTGCTCTTTTTAGAAGATTTTTTAAAAACAGTCTGGTTGTCCCTCACCTGCAATTTCTGTAGAAGTATACGAGTAGCACAACTCTATATACATGAATAATTTTGCAGGGGAAGTTTTCATCAACAAAATTACATGACTTAACTTGAGCAACTAGCAAAATTATCAGTATTAGTTGTTATTCCAGTGGGGATAATACAGTGAAGACAGATCTTTCTTTGGAGCACTCATTCACTCTTTGTGGATCTGGGTCCTTAGATATAAAAACTGTTTCTTCAGATATTGTAGGAATCACAAAAACAGAAACGATCTCTTTAAAAACCATTACTGTTGTTTTTCTATTTCCACTGCCGTCAATCATTCTCCATTATTCTTTCTCAGGGCTATCATTTCCAGAGCTTTTCCTGTCCCTGGCAATCCCTCTGTTTCATTTTCTCTGTTTCCCTCAGACACTTGTGCACAGCAAAACGTTGCAGAAATTCATGTCCTTTTTGTCAGTCCCCCAAAAATCTCTGCAAATGCTCTAAGACTACTGACAGGTGTCTCTCTTCTGGGTGGTGGTTGATACTGTTTTTTAAATTCTCAATAAAATGGAAGGTAATTGTTTCATTGAAGTTGTTCATTAGTGTCTACCATAAGAAACCTCTGAGTATCCTATAATGACATCACAAAACATAAATATATATCAACCAGAAGTATTTCTTATTCATAAATATATGTTCATAATGCAATTTCAAATGCACTAGATGAAGTACTCCATACTAAACTTAGCTTTCTTTTGTTATGTCTTGTTTGTTTTATTCAACCAAATTTTATGTGACTATATTTCAACCACAGGATTGTCTGTGAACTGATTGTGGGGATTATCATATTGTAAGTATAAGAAACTTGAGTAATTTTGATTGGTTACATATGACATAGTTTTTGTTTCCATTAACAGACTGCATGAACAAAACTTGTAGAAACTTGAAATTATTTTGGTTTCGAATATGTTGCATAATAATTTTTAATATTATTTTCAGAGGCAAACATCCTGAATATACTTCTGAAAATATAAACTTTTATTTGGAATTTTTACAGAAAACTTCTAAAAATATTTTTTTCATGATGAGTTTTAATAAAAAGTGTTCATTAAGTAAACTGTACCGGTTTTTGGCAAATATATATAGTGGATATTTTTGTACAGACACAAATATATATTTATATGCTATAAAAGGATTAAAATAAAGAAATTATTATTAGTTTTAATTATTATGATTGTTCAGCCAAGTGTGTTTTCACAGCTGAAACATGGCACTAGTTTATACAGACATTACTTCTAATTTTTTTTTAAAACAGGCCAACTAATAGAAGAAAAGAACTACTAAAAATACTTATCTATGTGAATTTTGCTATTTATTTTTAATTTAGACACTGCATGAATTCAGTCTTTTCCATGACTGCATTATGTGCATTATCTGGAATAATAGAAAAACTAGGTGAAAATCAACAGCTAAATATCTACACGTTTCAGAAGCTATAAAAATACATCTCACTTTGCATTTTACTTGTATATTATCTATGTATTTATGAGAATCTTATTGTGCAGGTTATAGTCGTATACTGGACAGATATTTCCCCCTTCTGGTAATAATATGAGACCATTGTAAAAATCCAGACGGATCTAAAGGTTGCCTGGTAGATGTGTGTATCCTCTACCTGTGGGACTGTGCACATTTGAAGTAACATTTTATGAAACCACACTGCAGAGTCCAACCTGAATAAATCAAATTTTGTGGTGTGCCAGAGGAAGAAAGTGTGAACGAACTGAATAGTGTATCTCCTCCTTTAGAAGTTTAGAAGTCTGATCCTGAGAGATTACTTTGTTTGGAATTGTTTCTTCACACCTTCTACAGTGAACTATGGCTTTTGCTGTCACTGATAATTCTTTTTTTTAACACCTTTATATCTTTTTTGGCTTGACACCTTGTCACTTATGACTGTGTCTTTCCACTTGCACAATAATGTAAAATTAAAATGGCTAAGGGGCCACTAACATTAAAAGTACTGCACACCAAAAAGGTAGCAGCAACTTTCACATGATCCTCCACATTAAACCCCAATTTTTATCAAAGAAAAGCATTATGTTTGTGGGAGAATTATTTCCAAGAATAAACTATGCAGCCAAGTTACCTAATTGATTGGAGAATTTTTCATTTCAGTTATGACCTTGAAGTCAGTGATGCCTGGAATGCCCCTCAGACCATGTCATGGGTGCTCTAGTAAAGATCTATCGCTAGATCAATTACTAAAGCAATGGAACATCTGATCCTACCCTTGAAATTAACCAGGAAAAGTAGGTCAGCACACCTTCAGCTGACACAATGAAGAATTATGCTCTCAATGACCCAGGAAGGAAAGCACTAATGATTGATGGGAAGATATATTTAAATGAGAAAGTTGAAGCACACTAGAATTAAGCACGTCAGAATGATCAAGCAACTCTAGACAGCCACGTGCCTTCAGATAACAGTAATTTTTGGCCAAATCTCACATGAATTCATTCCCCCCAAAAACAGCAGTCATATTTCTAATGAAATTAAAAAGGATTTATGCTTCAAAGATCTAACAGTCTTTCCAGATGGCAGCCTTTTCTTTCTTTGTTGTTCCATGTTTTCTGATAAAATTATCCACCTTTCATTTGTAATCATATCTATCCCATCTATGTGATAGAAAGGCTGTTGCCGTCTCTTCTGGTCAACCAAAACAGGTAAAACCACTAAAACAGGTGTCAGAAGGAATTTTGCCGGTTATCAGTGACACAAGATTTAAGAAAACTTTTCTGAGTATGCTTCAGAGGCATTCTTCTTTGAGTAAAAAACATGGAGAAAATCAACAAAATATTTGTGGTAATACAAGAATATCAGAACAATATGCAAGTAATTTTAAATTATTCCATGGTCAAGAGCCCAGCATGTATTTAGAAACCACTTAGAACAGCTTTTTTTGTTTAATGTCAGTAACTCTTGTTACACTCCAGTCATTCCAACTTAGGCCTAAACCAATGTTCTTTTGCTCTCCGAGCAATGGAGCAAGTTCCAACCAAATATTCTCCAAAGGTAAAAATATACAGAAGCTTACTGGCAAAATACAGAAAATTAAGGAAAATTGGCTGAAGAGTAAATACAACATAACATCACTTATCATAGCATGGACTTAGTCCATTGAACACAGAAAGCTTTTAAACCCATTTGATGTTATGCTCCGTGAGAAGAGAGTTAGAAGAAGAAGGAAGGGAGGTGAACAGTGAGGTGGGTTGAGACCTGGCTGAACAGCAGATCCCAGAGGCTTGAAATCAGTGGCACAGGATCTAGTTGGAAGGCTGTAACAAGTAGTGTCCCCCAAAGTTCTATATTGGGCCAGTACTGTTTAACATATTCATCAGTGACTTGGATGAAGGGGCAGATGTCTCCTCCATGGCTTCATTGTTGACACAAAGCTGGGAGCAGTGAACAATACCCCAGAGAGCTGTGCTGTTCTTCAGAAGGACCGGGACAGGTTGGACTGATGGGCAGAGAAGAACATTCTGAAACTCAGCAAAGGCAAATGCAGGGTCCTGAACCTGGGGGATAATAAACCCTTGCACCAGTACAGGCTGGGAGCTGGACTGCTGGAAAGAAGCTCTGTGGAGAAGGACCTGGTGGTTCTGGTGCACAACAAGCTGTTCATGAGACAGCAGCACCTTTGTCACCAAGAAGGCCAACGGTATTCTGGGGTATATCAGGAAGAGCATTTCCAGGAGATCAAGGGAGGTGATCCTGCCCCTCCTCTCAGCCCTAGTGAGGCTGCATCTGGAGTGCTGTGTCCAGTTCTGGGCTCCTCAGGACAAGAGAGACATAGGGATTTTGGAGCAAGACCAGCAGAGGACAACAAAAAATGATGGGACCTCATCAAAGTCCCCAGAAGGAGGGTGTCAAGAAGACGGAGCCATGCTCTTCTTGGTGTTTTCAAAGAATACGACAAGAGACAAGAAGCAGAAACTAATGCACATCTGAACATGAAGAAGAACTTTTTTACTGTATGAGTGACAGTACATTGGAACCTTGTTCAGAGAGATTGTGGAGTCTCCCACGCTGGAGATATTCAAGAACCAACTCAACAGAATTGTGCCATGTGCTCTAGGATGATCCTGCTTAAGGAGACAGGTTGGGCCAGATTCACAGAATATTCTAGGTTGGAAGGAACCCACAAAGATCATCAAGTCCAGCTCTTGAGTGAATGGCCTCTGTAGGGATTAAACCCACAACCTTGGCTTTATTAGCACCATGCTCTAACCAACGAATCACCCATTCTATGAAATTATTGTTTAAAGATTGAGAAATCTTTGTGAAGGCAGGAGGATTTCATGATTGCTTTTTGAACAATAGTCAGATAAAATGTACGGTTTTGATGAGATTATGCAATGCCTTTTCCAAGGTTTCTGTGATAAACCTTAAAAAAAGAAAAAGTGAAGGATCTTGTTGGTCTCCTACCAGACTGACAATTTTTTTTGCTAACTATGAAGAGGAGACTATACTTGCATTTGCCTTTTCTACAACTAATCATCCAAAGACACAGCAAACAGTACTTTGAGTAGTCAGGCGTTTGGGGTAGTTAATGTGTTTGAAAATTTGTGGCTCAGTTGTTGTCAATTAAAATGACCAAGTTTTTTTATTTAGCAATTAAAGGCGCACCTGTCATAGGATATTCATAATTCAGGACTAGAAGTTTATTGCATCAACTTTTTATGGGACTACTTGGAAGAGAATTTACAATGTGCTGCTTTTTCTAAATAACCTTCTATTGAGGGAAACATTGCTTACTTCACTGAATATTTAAAATGGGTATACAAGAAATATGAAACACCTGTACAGAAGATTAAACTGAACATCCTAGAGCTTGAACGACTTTGGGAGCTGAAAGCAAGTTTGGTTTGGGTTTTTTTGTTGTTGTTGTTTGGTTTGGGTTTTGGTTTGTTTTGTTTGTAAGGTTTTTTTGTTTTGTTTTGTTTTTTAAATGAAAATGTGTAATTATGATGCTAGACCTGACAAGAGGCTGTGTTAAAATTGTTCAAGTTCATGGTGTTACAGCAGCTGGAGTAGAGTGAACAGTGAGTCCAGAGCATGAGCAATGAGATTACTTCAATGTACTTCAGTGCTGAATGTAGAAAAAGTAGTTGCGAACATAACTAAATGTTTGTAACTGCATTTTTATCTATCTTTTAAATACAATCAAGGGGCAAATCTTCAGATTGGGAAACAGCTGAGGCAACTGATTTACTGTTTCAGTCAAGCCCTATTAACTGCCACCTCAAGAATAATTTGGTTTTTTTAGATTATGATTTGGGTTCTGCCAGATATAATTCAAAAATTTTGCACTCATTTGTTTCCACCATTTTACTGTTTCTCCTTAGGTGCTTGGCCCTTAAGGGCCACATTATTTTATGTTTCCAGAAAATGTGTCAAAATTATTGTGAAATAATTGCAATTCTTACTGGCAGAAATTCTGAAATAGCTCACAAAAATATTTTTCCATATCTGGCATACTCTTTTAACTAGATTTTTATGCTCACTTGCTTTCCATTTTCTCACATACTGATGAAAGCTAGTAAAGCTTTTGGTGCCTGGACTAAAATAAAACATAAAAAAACCCCAGTGGTGCTGCTGCATGTACGTGAATACACTGTAGTGATAAGTGTGATCTAATTCAGTTATTTTATACAGCCCACATGGAACTCATTGTCCTGTTTGAACAGCACCCCGTGAAATTAGCTTTACTCATAACACTTTAAACATTCAGTGCCAGGTTATTTATTTATATTAATTATTATATAATTTATATATGATATTTATATCAGTAAATAAAACACATTAGATTGATGAAAGCAACAACTCCACCTATTCATCACTGAGGTAAGCAGGAATATATATTAAACCAGATTTAAGCCTCTCATCTGAAAGGAAATTTGTCTATTTAAGTTGTAGAAAGCTCCTAGCTTTCACAGTTGGTATCTTCATAAAAAGCACAAGACACTATTTTAAGGTAATTATTTAGGCAACCACAGTCTGTGGTATAATTAGCGAGTGGGAGAAATTGACTTCAAAACCTGAACTTGCAAAGAGAGCTCAAAAGTAACTTACTGGAAAAAGTCTGTCACAAGTAAGTAATCTGGTATTAGAAAGGAATACTTCTAGATTGTTTTTCAGATTTTTTAAGAAACTTGAAACAAAACATGTCTTTCTAGGGGAATTCTTACATTCTGATTATTTGCCTGAATGCTTTGTGGAACATTTTCATCATGTATCATAAATGATACAATAAAAATGTCACCTGGAAATTATGATTTGGTTTGAGGTTTGTCAGGTCATTTTTAAGAGCATCAACAAATGGTGTAAGAAGCACTACAAAGATAATTTTGTAATTAGGAGTGGTGTGCTTGTAGTGTTGATTAATTTCAGGCAATGATTTCTGAGTACACTGGGTACATAGCAGAGTTTTTTAGTATAATTAGACTTTGAATGCCAAGGTTGTGATCAATAAGAATTAAAAGACCATTTTCAAAAGCTATATTTATACAATTTGTACAATCACTTTTTCTTTCCTTTAAATATCTGAAAGCCTAAGGCATAAAAATTTTCAGGATTCTGTGCTAGTACCATCATAAATTCTACTTCTTTTCTTACTCCATATAATAGTTACCTAACCTTTTAATTTTCCATGTAAAATAAAGTTTGTTGTTACTTAGTTCATTTGTATTTAGTTTAGCAGGTGCCAATTTAATTAATAATCAACCAAATGACATTCTAGATTTGCTTTGGATAGCAGTTCAATGCATTCTATTGATTTTTGTATTATTGGACTAGATGTTGTCATCATTATTACTGTGTGCCATGCTTCAGGCAGGATTTGAATTAACCACCAGTTCAGTATAGGGAGCTTTTGTCTTTCAGCATGGAAATTGTACTATAGTTCAGCAATAAACTACAATAAACTATTTTCGCTACCCTTTTGAAGTATTTGTTTGTCTTTTTAAAAAAAAAATCCTGATGAATTTTAAAAATTTTTTAAAAAATGCTTCCATATGTTTTAGCTTATTTCTATACAAAAAAAAAATTGGGGTTTTGTTATTTTTGTTAAAACTCTGTTACTTTTCCTTCAATACATAATAATAATAACAATGTGATGCTACCTAGCATTTTAACAGGAGGGCTGAAGTGAGACAGTTGTTCTGTGGATTAACCTTTATTTTCTCTACAGTAAAAGCAGCACACACTATTTACTGTTCAGTCAGTTAAAGTAAGGTATCCTGCCCCAGTGAGCCATGGGGATTCCTCTGCAAGGAAACCAGTCTTGGCATGGACATGGGTTACAGTGGAAGAATCCTTAAGTGTGTTCAAAACCTCTATAACTCCAAGAAAATGGACATCTTGTATTACATTTTAGGTACCTGTGATTCCTTTGGGAAAGAGTCTTTTCTTGCAGGAGTAACAGAATTTGAGAATAGTGTAGACTTCTCTCTGCTTTCTATCCCAAAAAATGTATTTGTTTCTCTTGAAACTAGAATTTCTTATGAATGTAGGAAGTTTTGTAAGGAGTACTGCAGCCTTAAACTTTATAACTATCAAGCAAAATTAAAGGCCACAGGTACTCTGAACAGGGGTCTGTTCCATATCAGTCTGACTATTCATATGACTAATGAAGTATTGTGAGTGTGGAAGTGGTGTATCAGCTACATCTGGTTTTGCAATGGGGTTCAGATTAGACTCAGCTCTTTCAAATGTTTACAAAGATTCTAGAAACAGATGGAGACTCAAAGCTAAAACTAGAATTTTTCACAGAGTTGTGGAATGGTTGAGGTTGGAGTGACCTCTGGCAGTCATCTTTACCAAAGCCCTGTTCAAGCAGGGTCACTTACAGCTCTCTTCTAGAAGTGATAGTCATTAGTACATTTTTGAGACACTGGTAAAAAACCCCAAAAAACAAATTAAAAATTATTTTCCCAACAACAAAAACGATGAGTAATTGAGGAAGGAAAAGGACTTTGCCATACTCTTGTGGGAAATAGTGAGTGTTCTCTGGTCAGGTGGCCATGCAGATGTTAACTGCAAAGCAAAAATATGTGGCTAAATTAAGGGAAGACATTCTAAACACAAGTCCAAAGAGGTACTAATATTGGAAGACCTGCTTTTCAAGATGGAGTAAAATATGTAATTAAAGTAATAACATGTAGTCCCTTTTGAGGACGTTTTCCAAACTTTGCTTAATTTGAATTTCACATGCTTGACATCTTGTTTTGACAATTCATCTGATTATATTAATATGTCACATTATGCAATAATAGCGAAACATGATGTATTTCAGCACAATGAGTCATCCTGATGGCATGTCAGATCCAACATATTCCAAATCAAAGTTCCTTAAATCATGATGATTGAAATCTCTATTTAAAAGAGCTTTCCCTGTTCAGATTATTTGTATTTCCTATTGCTTCTGTTAAGCTGGGTCTTTCACAGCCTGCCTCTCTTGTCTCAGTGATCTTTCACTTTAAGTCAACACATGAGAGAAAGCAGAGATGTGCAAAACCTTGGGGGTAAAGTAGAGAACAAAACAACTTTTCTTTTCTTGTACTTTTGGCCAGATTTGAAAATATACATCTAGAGGCTTAAAGTAAATTTCATTCCAATAGTAATTGAGTTCCTACACCTCTCTTAATAATCAAGATATTCTCCTGTTAAAAGCTGGGGCCAAGCAAAAAAGTCGGGGACATTAAATGAGTAAATCTTCTATTGCAAACTTTGGGGAAAAAATCTCATTATTGAGTCATGTCAAGAATTCCTGAAATAAGGTTTCATTTTCTCTTACTCCAAGAAGGCAGAGCTAAAGACAAAACATATACTTTTATTGCTGCATAATAATAAAAAGTAATAAATCATATTTTTAAAAGAAAAAAAGATATATTCTCTTTCCAGTTTTGTTACCTGAAGAAAAATTCCTGAGTTTTTTATCAATTTTTTTTTGCCATGATAGAATATTTGGATATCAATTTAGTGGAAGAATTACTTGATATCATTTTCTGCTTGTTCATATGAGGGGGCATATGGATTGTTTTCTTTCTCCTTTATTTGCCACTATTGCTAAAAAATGCAAGAAGCATGCTATTTATGGGAGATGATAAATTTCCTCAGATACAAGAGCTAGGTTGAAGTCTGGATGGTTCATTCAATTTGATGATTAGTCTTTTTGCTGAAGTAGCTTAGGAGGGCCTCTGTTTGATGTCAGTGTCTTCCCTTGCTTCTTTGAGAAGGAATTTGTGACCTAGTTGTGGAAATGTATGGAAAAAAGTTGCTTCAAGAGTTACATACCTTATTAGCTGCTTTTCCACTGCTGAACATTACTACCCTTAATCCTAATGGAAGTTATATACACACACCTTAGCAGACAAGTGGGTCACCCTGCTGAGTGGATTTCAGGCTCCTCAGAAAGTGATACAACAGCAAAACCATTGCATCAACCAAAATAACTGCCGAGGATCTTAACAGATCCTGGCATTGGGTGGAAAGGGCAGGAGTCCTGGCAACTTCTCTGTTTTCTCTGCCCTTTCAGCAGATAGTCTGTCTTTTCCACAGACACTGTGAGAGGAACCTCCTGTCCACTGCCAAACTTCAACTAAATATTAATTGGGAACTTACTGAAAAATATAACACTGGGTCTGTGAATCTTCTAATTTGAAATCCTGCTGTATAAGTGCAGAAGATGGGAGGCAAAAACAAGTATAAAGGAGGACAGTGAATGCTGAATGTGAGATTACTTTTTGCAAAATATATATCTGAGTGTGCATGGGTACCCACTAAAATGCAAGCTGACTTACACTGCTGAAATTCCTAATATAGGGGTTCATTTTTTGTATAGATTGTGAACTTAAGTGATCTTCAGAAGCCTCACTTTCCCTTTTATAAGGGGATAAACCTGATAAGATAGCATCTTTACCCACAAAACTGCATGTGTTATTAGTTAAAATCCTATCCCTTTCAGAATAACAAATCATCTAAAAAACATCAATAGATAAGAATACTTTATTTTTGTTTCAGTAAACCAGTGTATTTTTGAGTAGAACTGCTGGCAGAAATAAAACATATTTCTCATTATTATCCATTGGATAGGTGACAATATTCCTGTCTGGTTTTATTATATATAAAAAATAAACCAGAAAAAAATCCAGACAGCACATATTAAAGTGAGATGTGTGCAAGTGCCTTACACTTTGACAAGATGATCAAATAATATTCATTACAGATATTCACAAAATATATCTGTAAAGGCTATTAGACATATGAATAATTATAACTCTCCTGGAAACAATGTAGTATTTGATTTATTGTATTTTCTGTAATATTTCATATGTTAGCTATTTCTGTACATGTAGTTTGTGACTGAAATTTTGAGGCAGATCTTTTCTCCTTTGCTTGCAACTGGGGTTTCAGGATACATTTTTCTTTTCTTTGTATTGCTTGAGTTCCAATTTTTGTGAGGGGAAGGAACATGCTCTCTGATTATTTTTTTTAATATTACATTTTTACATGGCTATATTTGCTAGCCAACAGCTATATTTCAGTTTATCTCCAGACTGCCTTGCAAATGGAAGCACTTTATAAAACAAGTGAAATCACAATACCCAATCATTCAGAAATATTGGACTACTTCAAATTTTTATAAGCTCTTAAATTTTGAGGTGATCAGGGTTCTGAGCTTGCATTACACAGAATAATTTAAAATTATTGGAGCACTTCACATATTTTTAAAACCACTTCAGCTAGGAAATGATGGGGTTCCAGAAATATGTGGCCTATAAGGATATAAAATTATCAGAGAGCTTAAGTGCTTCATTGTGAAAGTGATCAAGGTTCCTTGCTTGCATATTACAAAGCAATTGAAAATTACTGGAGTGATTCAAGTGTTAGTGTTTTTAGGATTTTAAGTCCCTCCTGCTCAAATACTCTTTAAAATTGTTAATGTTTCCAATATTTTCAATTTTTGAGTATGTACCTGTTATCATGCTTTTCCTTATTTTGGACTTTTCCTTTGTTGTTTACTCTTAAGTTCAAATATTTTTCTTTCAGAGGTCTCAGAGTTAACAAAGTCTTGAAATCCTTTAGTTTCCAACACCAAGGAGCTTTGATGAACTTAACTGTGCTTAACTTAATTGGAGAATACAATTTAAGGAATAATTTTTATTAATGTCAGTATCCAAAGCTGAAACCTGAAGTTGTGCCTATATATTTTATTATTTATAGAGTATTTTCCATAGTTAGCTTATTTTCTTTAAAATGTTATAAGGTTCAGATTTTAATTAATTAAAAATAATTTAATATTGCTTCTGATACTACCATGTTTTTTAAGAATTACCTTTAAAACATTGGGTTTTTTCTTTGTGTACCCCGCTTTCTCCTCCTCTCCTTTCTGTCTTCAATACACACACTGCACAAGCCACTGGTATACCATAATTCATTCTCTCACAGCTCATTCTCAGTACTATGTTTTGGTAGAACTCACAGTGGGTAGAATTTTGAGCTGGATTTATCATCCACACAAGAGAATCATAATAGTTCTATATTTTAAGAAGGGAAGAAAAAAGCCCTATAAAGTGCATCATTCTGCAATGCATTGTTTCTGTACATTGAATTTATGACTGCAAGAAGGAAATCACTTGTGTTATACAGGTATTCTATTGTGTGCGTTTAAAAATTTAATTTAGTCCCTACCGGGCTATTCGTTTTACTTAACTGTTTTCATGAACTTTGCTTATTTCAGGTCTATATTTCCTTACCTTATCTCTGTTATGAACTGTTTGCTTCACCCATTTTCCTCTTCCAAAAGTGTAAAGAAAAGAATTTAAGCAATCTAAGCACCATACTTTTTTTCTTTTCCAGGTCTAAGTGTAGTTGCAGAGGAAATTATTTAAACCAAAACGTATGCATTAATTTTTATCTTCATGTTGTATTTATAAACTACATTAGTAATAAATAGTTTTCTGAAAAATGTAATACTTTCCTTAGAGAGAATTTAAAAGTATTTGTCCAACAGGGTGAAATTTTCTTTAACTAGAAGAGTATAATACAAAGGAACTTAATACAAAGGAACTAGAAAATACTTAAAATAAATAGATCAGTTTTTTTGATGATCGAAATGGAAATACTACGTTGTTTGACATAATATTGCATTCATTTTCATGTTACTGTTTTCACTTTAAGATACCTAGAGCAGGCATGATTTTTAGCAACTGAGTTTGAATTGACTGTTTGTAAACTTTATTTATAATGCTTTTTATCATTCCTTTGTGAAAATTTTAAATTGTGAGCTGCCAAAAAGTGCTTACAATGTAAGAAAAATTTGGAATTAAAAAATTATCATCTTGTATATGTTTTATGTTTTCTGTCATGAATAGTGTTCTTCAACCATTTATGGCCCATAGAAAACTATAATAAATTATTTTTGTCTTAGAAAATCACATTAGTATTGGCTACAGATATATCCCTATCAATAGCCTCTGTTAAAACAATGGCTTTGCAGTTTTCGAAAATGAAATGGCTGTTACAATTACAATTGTTGGAATAAAGAAGATAGATATATTCATGGATTTAAAAGACTGAAATCTGTAAACATTGGTATAGAAATTGTTTGCAGTGTTAACATTTACCACAGACTGAATTTTCTGTATGTTACAATAAATCACATCTTGTTGAGCGAGTGCCTGGCCTCTATTTTTTAAGGCAGTATTTTCAAGTATTCAATGTGATAACAAGGAAAATGTTTGTACCTGTAGTTCATTTTAATCAAACTTGATTTTAGAAAAAGCAAGAAGTGAAGCCTGCAGTAGGTACAAAAATCTCTTCCTTGACATTTCTCTCGGAGTTTTTGGTGACAGTAAGTATGCGAGTTTTGGGAGTGGTTTTTTGGGGTAACCTTTAAAAAACTTCCTAGAAAGTGATGATGATATACCTTTCTACCATACTACCGTTGTCTTTTCATATATATACTGAAACAAGAAACTGCTATATGAAGGCAACAAACACTTGGGTTTGCTTGGACTGAGTGTGTGCTGCATAAGTGCAGTGGTAGTATAGTGCCATGAGTACACGGTCATGGGCGACAGCAGCGACAAGGTCAAAAGAGTGAGCATCTACCAAAGGGGTCCAAAATGGCCACCAAAGTAACATGGGAGAAGTGTTGAGTTGAGACTGGCTAAATTCTCATTGTAGAATCTGGAAGACAGTTTTGTGTCATTCCCTGCCCTCTTAAAAAAAAAATCTATATGTAATTATTTACTACTATCTACCATCAAAGTGAGGATACTTCTCAAGGTAGACTTTTGATCTTGGTGAGGATGACCATCTTCAGGCAGTATTAGGCAGCAAAATGAATAGTGCATAATCAGTGCCTAAGGCTGTTCCTTAGAACTTACTAATAAGTTTAGACATCTCATAAATTTGCTGCTGAAAACAATCTCGATTTTGCATATGTAGGCATCTATTTCTCTAATTTTAATATACTTGGCAAAATGTTTAGACAGTGTGACCTAATTATTTGTTGCACTTTTGCTGTCCTTCTCTTATATTGGTAATTTTAGAATTACTTGGAGAGTCTGAAACAATATTTCTAGAGGAAAAATAAAAAGGGAATTATTTAATAAATACAGTCCACATGACCTGCTTTTTAGAAAGGAGGAAATACAACTTTTCATCTAACTGGCACATATGCTTACCATGGATGGTGTGTAAATTGGTTTATGAGAAGTTTGTGTACAAATACTCATAAACTCTTCTGGCAGAGGAACCATATGTATGTTGAGATTTTCCATTTGTGGGATTTGGATTTTATTTCTTTCTTATTTCTTACCAAAAATTGGTCACAGGTCTTTATAAAGTCTCTGATACTTTTATAATGGTTATTTCTTCATATTGCAACTGAGAGACTTTGAAAAAGGGGATTCAACTATTTTAGCAGTTCAACTAGAGGGTGATGAACAGTTAGTTATATATAGAGAACCTCCTAGCAAAAGGGAATAAAGACACATCTTACAACAAAAATATTGTTTCCTTTACCTTCTGTTGCAAATTCAATTAATTTTCCAACTGAGAACTATTGTGAAAAACCAAAGACCAAGAAATAGAAGTGTCTGTTTAGAGGAGAGCTTATGACAGTTACAGGGTTCGGAAATGTTGGTGATTTTCCCATAGCTTACTGGATTCCTGAAGCATTTATTTCATAGTTTATCAGAGATGTCTTCTGCAGCCCTCCCTATCTTGCTGCTTTTTTGAAATAATACCTGTGAAATAGCAAAAAACCAAACAAACAATCCAAAGCTTCATGGTTTAAACATTGTAGAAAAAGACTTCTAGAATCATCAGAAAAAGGCAAAATGCTGGATATTAAGAAAATGTTCCTGAAAAAACGTTTATAAACACACATATTAATTAGTATAGGTTTTTTGTAACATTGATATGATTAATAATATATTGCATAATGAACAGGATATGGTATGTGTGAAAAGGAAAAAGATACTTGAATTAAGCCAGCCCTTTTTAATTTTTTTGAGAAATAAATATAATCTGCTGATTTTATTGGTGTTGAACATATAAGAAAATGCAATTCATACACTGTGCAAACTTCTACATGTGTATGTAATCTATAAAAAAAAAGAACTTAATAATAATGTTTTAAAAATATCTCTCTGTAGAAGGTTGTCAATGGGAAACATAGGAAAGTATGGATATTTTACCTTCCTACAGAGTGAATGTGTGTACCATAAATTAGTCTCACAACTTATACTAATAATTTTAGTCCTTGAGAAAGTGTTAAAGTTTGGTCTGGAAATTTAAAGGCTGTGTTGGGTTAGTCGATTCAGTGTTTTAAGCAGTTAGTTAGCTAATACCTTTTATTGCAAATGGGAAAGAAATTGACCTCTTTCTGCTAATTCTCTATATAACTTAAACTATCACAGGAATAAAATGATTGCTATGCTAAATGGGATAAATCTTACAGAACTGATTGCTTTTCTTTGTGTTTTTTTGGTTTTGTTTTTTTTTTGGATTTCTGGGTTTTTTGGTAAGATTTTGGGTTTGGCATTTTGGAAGGGTGTTTTGAACTTTTTTATCAATTTTTTTCAATTTCCCTGGTTTTGGGGGTTTTGGCTTTTTTTCCTTTGAAATATATGACAACTTATTCTTTCCTAAACCTTTGATAAATGTGATCAGCTGTTTGGACTGTAATGAAGAAAAGATAAAAGACAATTTTTAATGCTCTTTCAATCTATTTCTAACATGACTTCCTATAAAAATCAGGTTTATGCAGTGATTCTCAGTCAATCACTCCCCTACTTACCATACATCCAAATCAACACAGCGCTGGATTAACCCTTGTGGGCTTCATTTGAAGGGGAAGGCCAGAGAAACCTGAGGTTTTATCTCCTGTGTGTCAGTTCCAGGAATTGTTCAAGCAATACACTCACAATTTTTTCACATGCCATAATAGTGCTGTCTCATGACGTAGGGGTAAAAGGAGTGCAGCTGGGATTGTGACTGTGTGAAGCCTTGGGTAACAGTTCTGAGGAGAAAAACGCACAAATGAGTTAAAAAGTCAGGCTGCACTATGAACCCTGATAATTATGTACACTATTGTGTATCTAATTCTGTCTGTGACATCCAGCTGCACCTGTACATAGCTGAGGTGTGTAGCACTGACTGTACTGGCAATACTCAGAAATACTGGGCTTTAGAGTTTGTTATATTTACACATAAGATTCTGGTACCAGCCACAAACCTGTGGGACCCCACCTGGGACACAGCAAAGTTGCCATTTGGTGTCTCTTATTTAAAAGGCTGAGCCAAGTGGCCTTTCCTTGACTATTCACTCTATGACATTGCTCATACTGCTTCTGCTCCGTGTAAAAATAAAACACTGATATTTTACCCAGAACAACCTGCAAACCTTGATTTAGTGGAAGATACAGAGAACTTGTCAGTTGGACTTTAAACTGTTTGGCTGACAAGCAGCTGCTGTGTTTGGCTCTTCTTACAGGAATACCAAACTGAACTTCTACTTTGCATTCAATGTTTGCCTTTATAAATACTATGGTTTTGCCTGAACCAAAAAGAAGTGGGAACTGGTCATATCCATGAAGCCAAAATTCTTGTAAGACCATTTTCTGACTCAGAAACTCCAGTTACTTTCCTACTCTGGTGATACTAACTTAAAATTAATCCATGTTTTACTCTTTAATTTAAATCAAGCAGTTTATTCTCAGAATTGATGCCTTTTTTTTTAGATGAGTCATTAGGCTCAGTTCTTTCTTTTGTATTCCTCTTTGCAAAGTATAAGTCATAGTAAATAGCATGTCTGGTGAAGATCAGGCCACTGGCTTGCCTTTACAAAATTTTGAAAGAGTTGTTTATTTTAAGTGTCTATCTAAAATGTCAATCTCTTCACAGTCTGGAAATCACTTACAGCTGCTAAATTGCTTCTCACCTACTTTTATGCTGTGTTCTGCCTATGTCCTCCCCATTCCTGCATCTCTAGGGCCATCTGCAGGACATCTCTCTGGTTGAACCTGCAGGTAACAGTACCTTCAACTTTTCCATGGGGCCTTGCTTTCAGGAGCCCTTTTCATCTGACAGTAGGCAATGACTGCTTAGATGGGGCCTCTTTGAAATCAGATCTACTTTAATGGTATACTAATAGATGAAAACCTGCATTAACTACTATCCCTTTCCAAAAATATCTAGTCTCACATTCCACATAATTTTTGAGTGAAATTGTCCTTTATGCAGGAATACTGTGATAACTGATCAGGAGTGCTGGAAGGTAAAGTGATTTTAAGTGGGATGGGTGTTTTTATCCACCTGGTCAGTTGTGTAAACAGCAGTGGTATAAGTTTCTAAGTGCATGACACACATAATTTTTTTTTTTTTTTCTTTCATGTCTTGTCTGATAAGCTTAGTAAGAACATGGTTCACCCAGCGCAGGTTATGTGGCCACTGGATGAGAATAACCAAAGCAGTGGGACCATACTCCATGTTATTTTAGGTTTTGTTGTAGCTGTTGTTTAGTTTGATTTTGTTGTTGGTTTTGTTTGTTTGCTTTTCTGTAATCACTTCAGTAATTAAGAACAGTTAGATTTTATATTTGTGTGGGTTTTGATAGTTTTCTAGTTCCTATCAAAGGACAGCAGGGGTTTGTAGCCCTGTTCCAGGAGAGATATTAGTCCCCTCATAAATTGGCTGGCTGGGAGGAAACCCATTGGTGCTCCCAGCAAAGGGAACAGGATGAAGGATGTTCTCCTGGCATTGAATGCAGGTGAGATGGCTAGTGGGAAGGTCCAATGCAACTCGGCCAAATTCCTTCCTGAAAGCCCATAGCTTAGAGGACTTTGCTTCAGAGCAAATTTGACCCAGACTGGTTCCTGAGGTGTGCTTGCTGCTTTTCAGCCAGCTCAGAGGAAATTTCAGCAGACTGGGTCTGGAGGTGACAGGTCCTGCCTGCTACCTTTGTGAGGAAGGGCAGGTGACCTGTCAGCTCCCCAGTTGCTTAGGTCCCTGTCCAGAGAAATGACAGGGTCAGTGGTCAGGCTGGCAACTGCCTGTTTCAAAAGGGCAGCTTTCAAGCTTAACCTTGAAAAGGAATCTTCTGGGATTTGCATCTGCTCTTTAAAGCCTTTGGAATCCAAATTTCAGCTTCCTAAAGATGATTCCCCCTGGCCCAGAAGCCAGTACCTCCAGTAAGAAGTACTGCAGGGCTTCACCAGTCAGAAACTTCACTTATTTATTTGTAACTTTTGTATTTACTGCCAAGTGGCTTCTTAGTTTTATTTGAAAAGGAAATTGACTTCTCTCTCTCTTTGTCATTGCCTTGTTAACAAGGAGGAGGAAAAGCTGCCTAATCTCGACATTATGAGAGTTGTTAGAATTGATCCCAAGTGAACTCTGGAGAGCAGAAAGTCAGATCACCTCTTTGTTTTGTTCCAGGGGGTTACCGAAAGGGAATGACAGCCTTCAAGGGACCTATTTTCCACTAGCTGAAAGACTGCATTAAGCAAGCATGTTTAGTGAAGGGTAAAGAGAGTACCAGTGGGAACGAGTGCATGCACCACCATAGCAGGCACGGGGCTCAGAGCAGAGGAGGCAGATGTCTGCTGTGCAGAGCTCTCTAAAGAGGCCACGTGGGCCTTTCTGCGTAATTCAGCATTGCAGACTAGATCCTCTGCAGCATCCTCTGGGGTTCTTAGTAGAGAATGGCTATAGGCAGCCTCTTCCAGCCTCTCCCTACCTACCAGGCAGAGCTACTGCTTGTTGATCCAGCTTGCTCCATAGAGGAGGTGTTGGGAAATGGGGACTTCTGTTGTCGTGGTTAGGTTTCCCCCTTCAAGCTTGTGTAGAAAGTTTCCAAAAAATCTTGTCATAGTGTTTTTTGGGTGAGTCCTTTCCATTTTTTTATTCCTGTTTGTTTAGATATGGCAAATCATACTATTCCTTCTAATATTAGTATATTTCGCAGTACCACAGAGAAGTATTTTCTAAGTTATCTTTTCCCATTTTGAGATTTGTCCCATGTATGTAAACAAAGTACTTTGAGTAGGGCAGTTCCCTTCCAGGAGAGAGGATGTCAAATTTCCATGCCAATGAGAATTCAGCATGCAGGGTTAGAGAAGTGGGTAGTACAACATGAGATGCAAAACAGCAATATCAGACTTTTCACTGATACAAAGAGAACTGCAATAAGGTTAATTTGGGTCAGTGCTATAGACCAAACAATAACTGAAACGTCCTGTGTTTGTTCCAGAGCAATATGTAATATATTTGTTTCAATACTGTAGTTTCAACATACAGGCAGAAAAATTTCTTACAAGACTAGGAGAGCTGATCTCATGTACTTGAGCTCACAGAAAATTAAAAAAAGGCAAGTGTTACCTATGAGGTTTAGTATCCTGATGGGATGTGCCACCAGTGAACCTTGTGCCCTGCCTTGTTTACCTGCATCCTTGCCAGGTGGACCCAGAGGGAAAGAGCCTGCCTGAAAAAAGACATACTACAACTCCCAGGAGTCACTACAGCCTGAATGAATTTTACTTCTTAAGCCAGACAAAGAAAAACTACCCTTTTTTCCCTCAGTGGCTAAATTCTAAGGGCAAACAGAAACTCATGCTGTTGGTATTGTGTCTTTACCAGACAATATGTTAGTCAGACTTACCAATGGCTTGGCTCTTTGAGGCTACTTCCAGGCACATAGGAAGAGATTTTCTGGGAGAGGATCGTAAGGCATGCACTCTTTCCCCCTTGTTCTTAGGACTATATTGAGCAGGCCCTTGGCATGGTGTTCTCTGAATCAAAAGGAATAGGTGGTGTGGAAATACAAGGAGAAAGGTGCTGGAAGTTGAGCCAGTTATTTCTTCAGTGAGGCATTTAGGGACTACTTCAAAACTTGTTGGTGAATCAAATTTCCAATTGATTCTGTGGGTTGCATCTTCAAGTGAAAACAGGGAGTATTGAGATTGTTATTCCATGAGGTTTTCAAATGACTGCTGAGAGATCCAAGTCTGACCCACTTTCCACTGATTTAGCTTTTTTTTTTTTTTGCTTTGTCTTAAGTTATGAGGGAGACTAGTCCACTTTAAAGGGTGATGTAGGAAACAGAAGTTTCCATCTGGCAGAACAAGAGTGTCTGATGGTGAGAACAAATCTTTTATATAAGGAGGTTATTTTCAGTGATCACTAAACTTTAGTCCTCTTCGCTCTTTTTTTTTTTTTTTTTCTGTTTTCTTCCTTCTCCCTCTTGTAGCAAGAAAGCCACGTAGTTTATCCTACTCAAGAAAATGTTATTGGAAAGCCATGGGAAGCAGCAGGAAAGTTGATAAGATGGTGATTATTTTTTAAAAAATTACACATAAAGTTCTTTTAAATTCTAAACATCTGTCATTATTATGGTTGTTTTAAAGTGTTGTTCATAAACATCAACAACTGTTTAACACATAAGCTTTAACCACCTTTTCTACCAAATGATTAAAAATAATTATGTAGCAGCTTAAATAGTTAAAACCTCTTTTTTCAAAGCAACCAGTAGGCCTTTTTTCAGGTACAGCCTGTATCTACAACAAAGAGAATACTATGAAAGGGAACTTATTCTAAGACAGGATTTTTATCATGTTGGAACATTTCTTAGCAGCATTATTTAAAAGGTTTTTAAAAAAATCTTCTCTCACACCTTTGTTCTTTCTGTGCCAGGAAATGTTGCTACATATTTAATACCATATTTTAAATGTTTCATATGTTTATGACATGAAATACATGTACAATATAATCAAGGCTCTTCAAATTCTGCTGTATCTATTTCACTCCAAACAGCAGATTGAGAGGTTGTGTGAGGAAATTCTTCTGACCACAAGTGCTCTAAATTAAGAAATACATTTTATAACTATTTTTTTTATAGTTTTCATCACTTTTCATTATATGACAAAATCAAAATGTGGAGCTGCTGGGAAGAATGCTGCTTCTTTTACTCTCTCTATTAAAATTATTCTGTTTATTCTGAGGGTTTCGTAACTAATTCTTAATACGTCTGCTTGAATTTGGGGAACCTATAAAAAAGGGATAGAGTGAGGTTTGCTCATCATCCTAACCTGAATCAATATCATTGTATATTTCTCAAATAAACCACCAAATAACACCCCAGTGGTAATTTTACACCACCAGGAGAAGAGGTGGTGAGGAGAGGAGAGGAGACCTAAGAGGAGACCTAAACAAGAACTCAGTTGAAACCGAAAGGTTCCTCATTTCTCTCAAACAAGATTAGTTTTCTAATTTTATTTTTATGGTTCTGACATGTACATATGTATACAGAATTCCTAGGAATCTAGTTCCTGCAGGTAATACAGATTAGAATTTTTTTTCAACTCATGATTTTTGGGCATGGATAAGAGCAAAACAATGTTTTTTGGGTTTTTTTTGGTAGCAATTAAGTATTTCATTGTAGTGTTTATGTGGTAGTGGAAATAAAAAAAAAGTTATGTGGTGGAACACTTGATCTACAATATGGCTTTTAAATTAAAATACTGCAGGTAGTTTTCTTTCATGGAAAGTGATCTGTGGAAAGGTGTTTTTTGTTTGTTTATTTGTTTTGGGTTTTTTTTGTTTTGCTTTGGGGTTTTTGGGGTTTTTTTTTGTAGTTGGTTGATTGGTTTGGTTTTTGTTTGGGTTTTTTCACAGTGAGAGCTTTTAGGAAAAAAGAAAACCCACTTTTTTTTGTTTTGTTTTGACATTTCCTTCCTGGGAAACTGTAGAGTGCAAATTACTGATCACCAGGTTTACATGGATCTTCTGACCTATGCTATCAATGGCTCAACTTTCCCTCTCACTAAATAAGTGAATCATGGAAATTAAAACACCCAGGCCTCATGTAAGACAAAGTGACTTTGAGCAAAAACTGAAACATTGACTGGGATTTTTAGAGGTGAACAAGTAAAAAAATAAGCTTTTAACAGGGTTTTTGGGTCTGGTCTCTTTTCCATTAAATGATGCTGTAATTACTAATACTTCAACTTGTGGTTTTCACCATAGCTGCAAGAACAGATTCTTTTAATCCTTCATAAATTAATGTAGCATACTTTGCAATACTGAACACTGACTAACTCTTCTTATGAGTATCAATGTACTGTGTGGTGTAATATAAAGACTGTAATGTTTCAATTTCCATCCTGTTCTCTTTCCGCTGTTGCTTGTTTACTTTGGTTTCATCATATAAATATTTGTGTGCATACTGGTTTATTGTGTTGCTCTAAACACATGTGAATCTAATTACCAATGTGTTTAATTTGAATGTAGTGTTACATGGTTTTTAATCATGCTCCAAGTCACTTTTAATGGTTACAAGAAAAATATTTCTGGAACACATACTTCTCAGTCTGTAAAGATGTACTGTTCCCAGAAATAGTTTAGATTATTTAATTTATTAGCAAATGAATGTTGTGCAAATACTTTTGGATGGGATCCCAATGTTAATTAAAAGAAAGTAAAGTCAAGAGGTTAAAAATTAAACTTGATTTCTATTAGGTTTTGTGGATTTTTAATACATTTTAGCAAGTCATACATCTTTCCCCTCCCAAAAAGAACATCCCAAGTATGTATATTGCATCTTTTGAGTTGCATGGAAATTATATTTTGCATATATTGATTTCTTAGTGCTAGTCTGGCAGTAATAGCGTTTCGGTTTATTTTCCAAAAACTTATAAAGGCTGGAAAAGTACCAGTGAAGGAGTTATAGAAATGCAATGACTTCTGCACTTTGTTGCAGCAGTGATACTGACAGTAAAATTTTCCCTTAGAACTTTTTCACTTTATTTTCCATTTGTTGCGGAAGGACTGCTTATTGGGATGAAAAATAGTTTTGGTCATCTAATTTACAATTTTTGATATATTTTCTGTCTTTTTATAAGACATAAAATATTTTGTTGCTCACAACACTGAGAGTTCTTGAACAGATAATTTTTTCCAGGTCATATGATGGCTTACTACAGCCACCATTTATTTTTGGGCTGAAAGCAGGTAGGACCTGTGAAAAAAAATCCACTTTGATGTGCAAATAGAGATTTAGGTGTGATATTCTTACTAATTTAATATTTTGTGTTTATTTGTAGTTTGGACTGAAACATATATAGAACAATCAGCTATATATTTATAATTAATAATTATTTTGCTTCCACATGAAAGTCAGGAAGAGACATAGGAAGTTACTTCCACTAAAATATTTTTATTTTGTTAAACCATTTAATATCCTCATCAACTGAAGGAAATTTACTAAAGCAATGGTAAGATGTGAGGCAGTGAATCAAAGAAAAAAAATATTAACATCTGAAATAACTGCAGCTAGTAGAAAATATAAAGCTGATTCTGATTCTGTTTTGTGAACATTTTCAGTTTCTTACATGTGATTCCATTGGTATGTCACTTCCATCACAGTGCTCTTATGTAGTGTGATTCAACATTGTTATCATTCAGTGTTTCATTGTTTGTTGTGTGGAATTTATTTAGCTGTTCATGCTGCTGTCTGATTTTCTGTGTTTCCTTTCAAGTGATTCCTTCCCTTTTCTTACATGAGGTGGATTTGCAAGTCATTCTTTACCTGTATAGGCTGCAACTTGGCTGAAATGCTTGATGTTGACATCCTGCTTTTTTCCTGTGTCAGCTTCCTTGTGTTTCTGCTGGAGCAATAGTGGGAGCCAAAGTTACATTTGAATGTGTAAGCAGGGGAATACGGATTCCACAGACTGTGTCATACATTCTTCTAAGATATTTTTCCATACACTGTTTCCATGCTAATTTTTACAGTTTGTGATTTTATATGCTTGCCATTTTGCAAACTATTACAATCACTGACTTTTGTTGAATTCTCCGAACTGTTGCTCTGTGCCAGTTTCCCATCTGTGCCAGTGGCTGGTAGCAAATACTGCACAAGTAAAAAAGAAATGGTGATTATGGAGGCAGTATTTTTCTAGTTCCAGCACTTAGTCCCTCAGGGACATCTTGGGTCAGCCTCTGAATCCTAGCCAGTGTTTATACTTTTGGACAGTCCCCTTTTCTATAAATTAGTATTTTTTTTAGCCCATTTATTACATCTACCTTTAAAAAATTCTGAGGCAGTGGTTTCTGTCTTTTAAAGACACATTGGATTAAAAAAAAGAATTTGTTCACTTTCGATCTCTTTTATCCTATTTTGCATCATCTGTTTTCTCATTCTTTTAGTGTGAGAGTTAATTGCTCCCTATATACTTTCTCCAAACAGGCCTTCCTCATATTTTGGCTCAGATATGTTTTCCCAAATTAAGTTTACTTATATAAAGGCTATTTCTTCATTTTGAGAGTTCTTATTTTCCCTCTTTTCTATTTGTACTTTCTCCTTTACAAGATTAAATGATAAATATTATGCAATCAATAAGAAATAAAGGAATTCAATGGCAGTTTTTCTAAAGAAGTTGTTAAAATGCTTTTGTAGTTTTCTGTTACAGAAAATTTATCTCTGATTATAACGTCACTTCCAGCTTAAACTGCCCACTACATCTTTATTTAGTGAATTACCTCTGACCATCATCACATTCTCTCAACATATACTTCTTGTCAGGTCAGGCATCAAAGTCCTTCCAAGATACCTGTGCATGCAGAGCACCTCTGAAGTTTTTTTTTTGTAGGTGATCTTTTTCCAATTTTGTTTACCTCCACTCTTCAGGGTATGCTGTAATATAAACCAATTGAAAGAAAGAAAAAAAATGCAACAGGTCTGATTCTTTTTTCATTCAGCATACGCGGATCTTAAACCGGGGCTAACTAGTGCTTTACTTCAGCTGTTCTGTAAAACAAGTATTAGTGACAGCTTTGTAAATATTGATGGTCAGCAGTGGTTTTCAGATTTGTTGTTGTGGATATTCAACTTTTTGTTTGTGTGTTTTATGCAAAACTTGGTAACTAAAGGAAGAGAGCTGTGTTTAAACATCTAAGATTTATTGAAAACTGTGATTTACAGCATCTAAACATCTGGCCTGAAACATGGGTTTGGAAAGGTTTCTGTAAATAAAAGATAAGTTGATGACAGCACAACCTTTTTCCACTCCCCTGCCTTAATTGTCATAGATATTGATTTTAGATGCATTCACTCTGGTGTACTTTGTGTTATTATCAGCATGAAAATGCTACCTGTGATACATTTATTTTTTCATGTCAGAAACAGTTGTGTGAATGAACAGTGTTTCCCCTACCCCATTAAAAAAAACTACTCTTTTTTTTAATATACTTTGAATACAAAACTTTTAAATGGTAGAACAGGATAAAGTATTTTTACACAGCTGTTCAGAAGCGAGAGTGGCTGTAATTGTTCACACCAAGGCATTTGGTCTTGCAATATCATTGCTTACCACTGTCATAGAAAACATTAGATATGATTAGCTGCAGGTATCCATGCCAGATGATATCCTAGTAAAGTCCTTTATATATTTCATCTTATAATTGTATTTGCAAGTTAATGTTTGAATTGTCAGTCTTTGTAAAATTAGCTCATCTTGTTATGATTTAGAGCTTTGATGTGAGTGAAAGGCTTCAATTGCAATGCACAGTCACATCTGAGAGTAAACTGCATAGACAAAGAGCCTTACAAGACTAGTAAATCAAATACTCTGAACTGTCTATGTGGATTATGAGGTACTATTTGCATAACTTTGAAGTATTTATACTGATGAAATTACAATAATTAAAATCATTGCTGTGTCAATTGCTAGATGCCACAAGGCATAGCAATTACTAGCATGCAAATCAGACTTTGTGTAAGCATTTTAAAGAATAATTACCTTATTTGATTCAGATGTGCCTGAAAGGCATTAAGAATCATTTGAGCTATTTTGCCTTCAACAATTTTTAAGTCTCAGATAATATTGTTTTTATTGTTGTTGTTGATGATAATACCTCTGTGTGGGCATATGTGTATATGTTTTTGGCTAAGATTTAAACTGAATCTTGGTGGTACAACTTGCTGAAGCATCTAGGAAGGATTTATTTTATATTAGCTTGCTCTCTCTCTCTGTCTACAAATAATTTTATTTTGCATAAGAACAAATACAAGCATGCAAACTCTTAGGATTTTGTTGATTTTTTGTTACAGCTTGTTAAATCCTGTGTAATCCTGGAAAATACATAAATTATTTCTTCAAAAAAATAAGTCTGTTATTTTTTCTTTAGTTTTTTAATAGATGACTTGGGTTTCCACAACATGATTTTGAAATATGTATTCTCAAGAAATATAGATTATAAGGAGGGGCTCATTCACATAATTGAAGATACACAATGTATAGCAGAAACATAGTACTCATGAGAAAATTAATTAAGCATACCCAAATTTAAGAGCCACTTCTCCTTACTAATTCTGGGTAGCAAAGATGTACTCTGCAGTGAACAGTAGTGGGCATTTGACAGACACAAGTTGCAGAGAGTGAAATAGGGTCTCCTTCTGAGACTAGGGCCATATCACAGTGCAAAGTCACTTGAGAAGCACTGCTAAATCTTTCGGGCCTTGGGGTTAATCAGTGCCATGAGTTTTCCTAGAAAAAGTCCTGCTTGGCAGTGCAGTTCCCAAAGTACACGATAAGCCCTGATATATAGCATTTTCAAATATAATCAGGAATTACGGTGTCCTCCCTCCTGGCTTTGTTTTCCAAGTAACTTAATTTCTCATGCACAGTGCAGTACTTGTTGCTGTTAAAATCCCAATTGTTTAGGTAATATTAGCTAAGAACTTGGCATATGTGCAGATGCATATGAGAGTTGTTTTATGAATTTATCAATTTTTTCAGGTAAGATTGTTGTTTAATCAATTTTATCCTGAATTTTGCAAGGATTAAGGGGAACAATCATTTCAAGGAATTAAATACTCTGTATGAAGGAATACCTACACAAAGACAGAATTATATTTTTTGACATAAATCATCTACAAAACATTAGCATTTTATCCCTGATAACAAAGGTGCAAATAATTAGGGATGGAAGAAAAGGTAAATCAGTATGAGATGAGCCTCAACACATGATGCCATTACAGGGGAGCTCTGAGGGACATTAAAGTGTGTGCCGTAAAGATAAATCTGAGTGCCGTAAAGAATCCACCTTGGCCACTCCACCTCTGTCTTTGTGTGGGAGTGTTGTTTATTTTCCCCCTTCCTTCTCTTGCAAAGTTTCGATTGTGCTCCTCATCACTTTGTTGTCAGTAATATATGCACTGTCCTCTCACATGAGAAGAGGTTTGTGATCCCTACGAATCTCCAGAACCATGTGAACTTTTCTCAGACACCAACTTCAGAGCTCAGCTTCTCCAGTGACAGCAGAAGACAAGCCTCTGCATTCTGATGTCCTTCTCATCTCTGTAAAGTATATAATCTTCTGAATAGGAAGTTATAGTTAACTTATAGTTAATATTCACTAATTCAAATAACCTTATGCTTCTTGACCACTTGCCACACATTTGTTGTTATTACAACCATCTGTTTTTAACTAAATAACAGCATAGCTCTGATCTAGTTTGGAGGCACAGAACCTGGGTTTCAGCCTTACGTGCTGTTCAAATATCACCCACTGTTCAGTGAGCCCAAGCTCAAGTATGAAGACTTGTGAAGTCGCTGATTCCAATGCTGAGAGCTACTCCCTGCTAAAACGTGTTTCATTTAATATTTCCTTATTCTTATTCCCCCCTCTTTCTTTTTTTTTTTTTTTTGTGTTTTAATTCTGAAACTGAATATGGTTTTGTTGAAGATTTTTTTCTGCTTCAAATTTAAACTGCTTTTGTCTGGTTCTGGAGGCATCTTTTAATTCTGGCGTTTTTTCAAATGTTCATACCCGAGTATACCCAGATATGCCTATATATGTGCTACTCCATCCATTTTTCACAAAGGCAGTTCTTTCACCTTCCAGCTCCAGTTCCCTCCCATATGAGTCTAGTGCCATCATCATTCATCATGTTCACATAATGGGTTGGAAGAAGAGCTATACTTGCTCTCCTTAAATGAACTGCTACTGTTATTACAGAGGTGTGATTGCTGCTGATATAATGTATTGTAACCATCCAATGTGAAATGCATTTTGTGATGGCTAATAAGTACATTAACAGCCTTTATGTTTGCATTATTAGGATTTAGTTAGAAACCTACTATTTTCAGAAGAGACAATCACCTAAGCCAAATCATTTCCAGTCTGACCCTTATGTGCAAGGGCAGGAGTATAACTCATCTTAGTTTTTCCTCTATCAGGATCATAGATGGTCATGCTTTAGCTGTCATTAACATAGCTTGAACTGGCTACTGAAAGAGGCCAGTATTGGCAGCATTTGTGACACTGCAACTTAACAGTTTTCCTTATTATTTTTTTTTAAATTCTGATTACTGTTCATCTGAGCCACCATAGCATCCATGAAGACCATTGTAGTCTGCACCCCTGCATCCCTGCATCCCTTTCCAGTTAACTTCGTTATTGATTTTGTTGGAGATTTAAACAAGTTTTTTTTAAAATCTGCATCTTTTTTTGTGGGGTTTTGGAATTCTTCTTCATTCTTACTCCTTTGTTTATGTTCTGTTTCATCCTCTTTGGGAAATTTCAGTGGACATACTGAATAGTCACAGACATATGGATTTTCATTTGGTTTGCCTATCAGGAGTGGTATTCTTTAGGAAATTCAGGCTCTTTCTGATGCCTAAAAAGAAGCTATTGTATATTGAGATACTTTGGAAATCTTAGTCCTTATTAATTATTTAGGTTTTTTTCAAAGAATTTAATTTCTTTCTTGTGTTTCTCCAAAGGAAAAAAATATTAGACTGAACAGCAATTCTTTACTTATTACTGATGAACAGTGTTTTATCCAGAGAAACCAAATTAAAAGGAAAACTGTGGAAATCAGTAGAGATCATATATATACATGATCTGCCAATATACAGCCAATATACTTAATATTTTTTTTTGTGCACTTGGTATGCAGTGTTTGCTCCCACCTAAAAAGATATAAGACCAGACGATCTAGTACAGTCATGAAGCCCCAAAAAACAAGATGCTGCATATGATTGTTCATTGATCCAAATGTCCAACAAAGGCCTGTATGGGGTCTTGCATTGTGTTGGTGAGTGCTACATGTCATGCACAGATGTAGATCTTGAAGTCTGAGGGCAAGAATCCTTGTGTCTTGCTGGTATGTTTTTAGGATATGTTACAGCAGAGGAAAGAGGAGTGGAGAAAAAGAACAAGAATAATCATTGACTGGCAGTATGTTTTGAGGAGTCACTCCCTTAGAATAAAAAATACGTGAAAGTACTTTGGATCTCAAATTTCATCATATGACTGTTTACTTTGATGGAATTTATCTCAAGTAGAGAAAATGATGACATTCAGTCAACCTCACACCTAAAATTAATTGCAAGTGCTCTATAATGTTAGTAAATCTGGCAGATGTGACTACATTAAATCTTTCATGTTTTGCTTTCCAAACAATAAAAAAGATCAAACAAGTTATGAGAATGGGTTGATCCAACTGCAGACAGACAAACCATTTGGTATATTTTGAAATGCACTGATCTTGGAATTTTCTTTTGAAACTGACAAAATCTGTGGTTACTGTTTTGCTCTGATTTGAGGGAAATTTTGAATGTCTTTATTCTTAAAGTTGAGTATCAGGAACTTGGTTGTAAAAAGGAATGTAAAAAATACAGGCCAAAGGGAATTGCTTAACACAGAACAATCTCAAAAATCTTTCTTTGTGCTACAGTAGCAGTTCCCATGTTGCTCCTGTCATTGCAGGATTCTTTTTTTTTTTTGTGTTGGTGTTTTTTTAATTTTGGGAGCACGCTGCCTTTTTTTTTTTTCTGTTACATTCACTGTGTATTCCCTTTGAAATCTTAATACTGCCAGTTCAGCTTTGCTGAATTTGGGGGAAAAGAAGAAGCTTTTAATTAGTAGCTCAGGTTTCACTAGAGTTGAAGAAAGACATATCTTGTCAATATAAATTAACTTCATGAAGAAAATTAGGAAGTTAATTCCTTGGAGATTGTAGAAGAAATCTTGGTGTTGGAGGAGAAAGGATTTCAATACTTTTCTGGTTTTCTACTAACCTATATTTTCAGATTTTAGAGTTACAGTACCAACTTAAGTTGTGTTAAGTAAACAAATATATTATGGTGAACTATGCACAAGCTCTGGGACCTAACCAGAGTCAGGGGGACCCTGCTGTTTCCCTCAGATTAGAAGAAAGAAATTATATGTTGTCATATTTTCATCTTAATCTAGCTAAAGAGAGGTAGAAATTGTATGTATGTCACAGCCAGTTATTTCACTTCTCAAAAATACTTTTTGCATGAAAGAGCTCCCCATTGTCATAAATAGCTACTGACTTACTGGTGCAGTTTCTATTTTTGCTTTTTTTTCACTTTTTATTTTTTATTTTTAAAACTTCTTTAAATTAAAAAAAAATATTTGCAGGAAACTTCTGCAAGCTCAGAGTGCAAAGAGTAAAAATCCCACTACTTCTCCTTACATTTAAATGGAAAAATGGCTCAAATCCAGCTGTTTCACCACTGGATTGCTAAAGGTTTCTGTAGTTCATACAGTTGATTGTTGTATTTGGCCCCTCTGCAAATACACTGAGTTTCATAAGTGGCTAAAAACTGGCTCTACTCCCTCATGTAGTACACACAGTAGCTGGAGGAATAGTTCTCGGAAAATTGTGAGTGTTGGCGCTAACCCCTTTTTAAAAATATGTGTAACAGAAGGATTTACACCTTTTAATTAGAAATTTTCTCCCTTTAGGCTAAAAAAAAATCTACATTCTTTCTGGGTGTCCTGGGTTTTAAAATGGGATATCCAGGAACTGCATGAAAAGCAATATACAGCAGAAGAGGAGGTGAAGAATACAAGTTGAGATAAATACAAGACTTTCTGCTGTGACTAGAAATACTTCTATAAACTATGTATCAGATGAAAAGGTTGGGAGCTGGCAGGTATAGTATAGTGGAAAGCAGTACTTGTTCATTTACTAGACCTACAGCATAGAGTATTAGCCTGAGGTGACCACTTACCCTGGAAACTTAAGAACCAGATCTGAATTAACAATGTAGCTACAGCTCATAAAATTAAGCAAATATTTCCTCAAACAGAAACATTTCCAGCTCATGTGTGGGATGGAAGTTGTCCATCCCGTGGATAGGAAAAAATTAATATTTAGGTCACTGTAGTCTTCATGTAATTCTCCTTAATGTACTCCAGTGATAAAATATTCAAGAATAATTTTAGAAAAATGTCACCACAAAATAGAATTTATTTTTTAGAATAAATTTTTGGAAAAGCAGCTATCTTCACCAATGTATATATTTCCTTCCTTTTTTTTTTCCCCCCATGATATTGCAAATTCTGTATTTATTTACTCTGATCTCTTAACAGCCATATTGCACAGAAGAGTATCTCACAAGTCTATACTATTTATGAATATCCATGTGTTTTTTTGTGGATAGAGACTTCCTTCATTATAATTTGACATTTACATAACTTTACTTATGCATCACTTCAAATATATAGTTTAAATTAGTGTCTATTGTTAAACACTGGACTTGTACACGATCACATAATCCTCTATCCACAAAAACAGAAGAGCAGAGGAAAATAACAGGAAATCTGAAATGTCTTCCACTATCTATGCAACCCAAATAACACAGTTTTGCCAGAACTTAGTTGGAAGTTTTATTAAATATAAAAATAGTGAATAGTAGAGTGTATGAAGGAATCCAGTTTCCACAATATGCACGTAAGAAATTTGGGGCAGGACACTGAAAGGCCCTCACTGACAGCTCAGTCCATCGTGTAGTCTTTCCTGTGCTCCCTTGGCAGACAAGACAGAAGACATGAGTAAGACCATTCTGGCCAGAGTAAAGAGATTACACCTGATGTGGTTTCCCCTCCACAGAGAAGTGGCCTAAAGGAAAGCTGCTGGTGTGGTATCATCTCTAAAAAAGAACAGAAAATACATTTAAGGAGTAAGTCTTGGCTATGAATAGGTTACTCTCTGTTCAATGAGGTGTCCAGAAGGATAAGGTTTGGATTTGAGAGGACTGAAAGAGAAATTAGTATATGAAGTGATGTAGCTCATTACTGTTAACAAGTTAAAGTGCTCTGTGAAGATGAAAACACGGAGAGAAGGCATGATTACAAGATAAGTAGCCTGAAACAAAGAGTTCTGCTGCTGAAGCCTTCCTGCAAGAAGAAAGAGGAGTTGGAAGCACTGAAGACAGATTTATTAAATTTTATTTAAGGATTGAAAGGGGCATGGAAAAAGCAAAGAATGTAAGAATAAAGAGTTGGTTTAAAAGATGCAGTGAATCTATTATTCCTGTTTTCCAAGAACCTGATTTAAGTAAATATTTTGGTTCATGCCTGCAAAAAAAATCCTAGTGTGCTGAGGAAATTTATATGTTTCCAAATGTTGGCTGGCCATACCAAAGGAAAGGCACAAAATATCATGGAGAACTGCATGATATTAGCATTAAAGGAGTAGAAGGATTAAGTACCAAATAGAAAATTATACAAATGAGGATGAGCAAAATAATTAACAAAATTATTAAGAAATGAGAGTGTCTGAGACAGGGATTGACTGTGGATATTAAACACCAGATGACAGGAACCTTCTAAATTTTGAAAAAGGTATATAAACTGTCAGGTGCTGCATTTCTAGTAAAAAAACCCCATCTAATATTTACAAAATAATAATAAAAAAAGGAGAAACCTGGCCTGAGTAAGAGAGAGGTCTTCAGAGAAATCAACACGTGTGCTGCTATCATGGTGGCCTAAGGCTTTAGTGTGTTCTGAATGGCATTCGTGTTAACCAACACGGAGAGGGCTTAAAGTGCACTGTGAAACCTCCTCCACCAATTCACTGATATCAGCGTCACTTCTGGGTTTATGTTAATTCCAGTCATGATTATTTTGAACAAGCAAATTAAGAATAGGCTTCTATATATCAGTGGAGTAGAAGATTTTTGGGAAACAAGAAAAGAAAAGGAGAAAATAATTACCATTTCTGGAATGGAAGCAGAACATTTTACAGAAAGAATTGTAGGAGCTGTGCACCTTTGATAGTCAGTCTGAAAATCTATATGATTTCTTTGGTGTTTTTTTTTCCATTAAATCAACAAAACACTTTGAGGCATTGATAAAAAAGGAAGAAGGAACCTGTTTTCAGAGTGAAATCTTAAGTAGGGATTTTGTGTGGTGCTTTTGCACTGCCCTATCAAATTTGGGATGAATACATACACATATTTTCTTTCTGCAGTGATTTTATTTATGTTCAAATGTGAAAATTTCCTTTACATTCTTGGGAACTATAGTTAATTGTCAAATGGAGAGAGGAAAATTAAAGAAGCAATGGATTTCAAGAGGTCATTTTCTCCTATCAGTTATGTTGTAGCGTTAGGTTGATTTATTGGCTTTTATAGGAGGGTACAGAACTGCATCATAGAACATAATTTGGCCCACAATGTAAACCACTGAAAATTTATTTAAATAGGTATTTTTTTTTTTAATTTATCAGAGCTTTTTCTATTGTCTTTTGTTAATTATCTGTGAGATTTACAATTTTAGGAATTTAATCCCCCATTTTTAGCATGATTGAACAGCTAACCTCTTTTTTTTAAGTCTCTTTCTCCCTGATTTTTCTAGTCTGTAGTCTTCTGTAGTAGTGGTAGTTATTTTTACACGCTCTCTCAGAAGATAATGCTTTTATTATAAATGGCAGAATTAATAGAATTAAAATTATGTTTATCAAAAATTGTATGAAAAGAGAAAAGAGAGTTTGTATGGCATGACATGCACTATGGGGATATCTTGTCTGTCTGTGGAAATTTATACTATGGGTTAGACTTACTTTCTCAAATGTGGGCAGGCAGTAATCTGAACATTACTCTTGGGAGGAAGAAACTAGGAAGAGAAAGCTAATTCCTAAGAAGAGAAGAAACATCAAATATATGTAACATGAATCCCTCTTGGAGAAATGGAAATGGAAAATTTACTTTATTCATTTACTTTTTGTAATTTTAATTTTATTTGCTTGCTTAGTATAGATTGAGGGCAGCTAGAAAGACCAAAGGCTGTATCAGCAAAGAGAATGTCATTCTTCAAACTCTAGGAGCAAGAATCACAAATTTTGTTGGAAAAGGTTGTGATTTTCCTTGGCAAGTGTTTTGATGAACAGTTTGCATAATGTACCTGATATTCCTTGAGCATCTAGTGTTACTATTTTTCTTGCTTTACATGTTAGATTATATCTATTGATTGAATATTGAAAGCCTTAAACATTTTAATGTTTTATAAAGGAACAGGTGTTTGATTTTCCTCCACTGAACTGATGAAGACAGACTTAAAAGACAATTTTGCAGCTGACAGTTTAGTCTGAATCCCTTTTAGCTAGACAATTGCCCTGTGGTTATGTATGTAAGTAGCCACTGGTTAAAATATCCACAGGTGTGGCTAAAAAATCTACACAAGTTCCTTCCTATTTCAGATTCTGGTACACAGCACAGGTGGGTTTCTTGGCATAACAGTAAAGGTCAGTCAACCTGAAATCTAGAGCCAAAAAGGAATAAAAATGAAAGCTGAAAATCAAAAGAAAGGAACAGTAGCCTGGTAAACAAGCTTAGTTCTGCTGAGAAACTCTGATGAAGCTCTTCACTGCTGCGGTTTAAAAGCTTTAGACTGCACCACAGAAGCAAAAAATCACTGAAGTACCTTGAGAAATGAGGTTCAGCCACTGTTCTGTATTGGAGTCTGTTAAGCCTACTTGTGAAGTGAAATGCTCTGAAGATCTCAGCACTTGTTGAAGACAAGTCTTCAAACTTGTAATATATAGTAACAGACTGTTAAATCTTGCTGATCAACAGGAGGAAAGGACACAAAGTGTTCTTTGAATATTTTTTTAATTTCTTTCCCATCTCCAGATAGACAGTTTTAGTTACAATAACCTGAGCATTTTTATATAGCACTATATTATTCTTGCCTCTGATACAGAGTCAGGACTCAACCTTCAGTAACATAAATGAAGTTGTGTCACAAACAAAAACTTGAAACTTCTACAAGTCTTGGGCTGAATCTCACCATGTGAAGAGGGAGTGGGGACTGTTACTTGCATGGCAACTGGGAGCTAGATCCTGTATGGTAATATGCTGGGATAATACCAGCTGGGAATACTGGTATTATGTGATGAGGATATCATAGCACAGGTACAGATTTGCAGCTAATGGCTGTAACACAGAGAATTATTCAGAGATTAAGGATTATGTTTGGAATAGCACAGCCCTGTGCTTAATTGATGCTGGAAAGAAGTTTCCTTGTGATTTCCTGGTTTCAAGCATTTTTGAAACTACTAAATAGTGACCAGCATATGCCAAATTGAAAGCAGTAGAAAGGAAAATATGTCAACATGCCCAATGGATATTTGTATTATCCCATCGGAACACCAAGGCATATGACTAATATTGAAAATACAAACAATGGGGACATTTTGTTATGCTTCTAAACATATATATTCTAAATTTTTTTGCTATGCTTTCTCATCATAGAATCTTAAAATTTTTTGGGGTTGGAAGGGACTTTAAAGATCATCTAGTTCAAACCCCCTGCCATAGGTAGGAAACCCTCTATTAGATAGGGCTGTTCAGAGCCCCATCCAACCAACCTGGCCTTGAACACTGGGGAATGTGGCATCCACAATTTCTCTGCGCAACATATTCAAGTGCATCACTATCTTCTGTATAAATAATTTTTTTCTTAATATCTAAGTTAAACCTACCTTCATTCAGTTTAAATCATTTTCACTTGTTCTATGAGTACATGCCCATTTAAAACCATATTGTACACCAGGACTGTCCACAGGACACCTCCAGGCCTGATTTGATCTGAGGATTCTTTCTGCTTGGTCCTCAAATTGCTCTCAAGAAATTTTTAACTTAATATTTATTTTTTCTATCCAGCTATTTGGCATAATGTGTAAGTAGAGGCTTGTCTACTTCACAGGAAGTTGCATATTTCTGCGGTATATATAATTTCAGTTTTACAATAAGAAAAATATTTGGCTTCCAAAGATCACTAGGAAAGTTTTGCTTTTTTTTTTTTTTTTCCACCCATGTTTGGACATGATGGATTAATGTTAGATTTCTTTGATTCCTGGAGGAGCTCATAGACATCTCAGCTTAGTCACTGCTGTTGCAAACTCTCAAAAGCTCAATTAATGAACCTCGGGTTTGTTCACATGGAAAGACATACATTTAATATACTATTCCAGAAAGAAGTGTTCAAATTGAGAAGAAATCTGCATTTTGCTGAGAAGAAATTGGGCCTAATCTTCACAAATAAAATATTCTTGTGTAGGTAATTTTTGTACAGTGGAGAATCTCTGTTCATGTCAGAGAAACAGTAGTCCATAATGGCACGCCTGCTATGGTAAGAACTGTCAAAGCTACTAAAGTTTTAAAATTGCACCTTACTCTGTTTAAATAAAGCAGTGACAGGAACATATGCAGAAATCAATGGATTCTTTTTTTTGAAAAAAATTAGGTTTTAACTTGCTTGTATCATTTTGATAATAAAGGGTTTTTCAACAGTCTCTTTCTCTGACTTAAAAGTGCATCTTTGTCCATATGTTTGATGCTGAGGATGCAGGAGATTTAGGCTCAAGTTTTCATCCAGAAAAACACTGGGAGTTTTTAGATATTGTGTTCTGCATTAGCCTGAAAACCCCACCAACAATTTTGTCACTGATTTCCCAGTAGCTGTCCTGGATCTGGAGAACCTTATCACCATTTCAGCATTGCAGTCACTCTCCTCACAACAACAGTGTGTGATATAAACTATTACTCTGAATATTAGCTTGAAGATATCTATGCACAACATTATTGATCGTGATGTTTTTGGCCTATTAAATAATGTTACAAGCAGCTTTTGAAACACAATCTGGGAAAGTATATCAGTGCAAATTTTGCCAAATAATGCCCTATATTTTATACTTAATAAGATCCCTTCTTCAGCTTCAGCTAAACTGATTCAAATTAGAAGAGTCTGTGGGCTTCATGAGAGATACTGAGGCTTACTTACATGAAGGCATCTGTATTGTAGTTAGATATGACAAAGGTACTATGGCCATATGAGACGAAAGAATTTCTTTGTTGTTGTTCTACCCATGTCTGAAAAGTTGACTTAATAAAGCCTGAAAAGCTAATCTTTCTGAGTGAAAAAGGGGGTTTGTGTCATATATTTATATGTAGAGAAGCAGAGGGTTTTAAAGCTAATTGCAGATCTAGGACAATTTCTGATTACTGTTGGGTCTAATTTATTTTAAATTTAATTAAGCATTATACTTCTAAAGCTGTTTGTAAATGTTGTATAAATATGTAACACTTCTAATGTTAGCAAAATCTGTCCAGTATCATCCACTGCACACTTAGATTTATTTCTTTCAGGTAACTTTCTGTGCATTTTCCAGTATCAAAGAGCAAGCTCTTATTCTTTCAAGTGGAATATATATGACTGTATAATGATATTTGCTTGCTAGGTCCATGAGCAGTTTTGTATTCACATTTAAACTTACAGCAGCTTCTAGACTATTTTCAATATGACATGTGCATTCAATTAGCTTCAAAAGGCTACCATAGAAAAAAGAACTGAAGAAATTCAGTTTAAATATATATGGTATGTTCTTCTGTTACAGCAAGTAAAACAACAACACAAGAAGTTTCTGAGATTTCACTTAAGGTTTTAAGCTTCTTTGAGCACAGAAAGCAGATTATGAAAGGAGTTCATGATAACAGTGATATGTGGAAGGTCCCCACTTATTAAATTGATGGAACAAGAGTCATTACAGCATGTGGTCTCTGTCTAGCCTTTGGATCACTGGTGTCACACACTATGAATTTGTAGAAAACTATTTATCCTGGCTGCTGTCTGCAGAGGAAAAATACAACCAAGTGTAAAACTTGGTATAGCTTCAAACACAGCAATATTTGTGGCAGTCCACCTTTTCATGGGCCAACTTCTAAGATATTATTGTTTGTCCTAACCTTTACCTTCCTTGACAAAACACTATTTAAATCTCATAAAAAATTGTATTGTTGAGGCCAAATTTACTTGACTTTTATGAAAAGCAAATTTCTCTTTAAATGTATTGTATCTACTTGCAAGCTCATGGGAAAGATAATTTCTATACATTACAGATATTTGATATATTGTGCTGTGATTATGCAGTTGCTTTATTTCCAGAATTCCTTTCTCCTTCATGATAATTTTACTTTGATTTTAAAATATGTGCATCTATTAAGAATTAAAGGTAAATAATTAACAACTTTATTTTTTTAAAAACAACTTTATTTTTTTATTTTTCTCTTTAGCGGTGTTGGTGGTATTTTCCATGGTGCTTTCCATGCAAACTAGATACATGTAGTATTTTATTGTCAAAATAACATTTCAAGTAGTAAAATGGCAAGGGAATACTGACTGAACTATTAATAAAACACACCAGCTTTTAGCTGGCAAAGCAGACTTCTTTCCATCAAATATGTCTCAGCTTTTAATAAAGAAACTCAAGTGGTGTAGGTGAAAAATTACTTTTCTCACCCGGTCATCTGTCTGTCATGTATTATTCAGGTCACCAATGTTTGTCCTGAACTGTATCATTCTGTAGTTGTGTCAGCTATGAAATATGTTCAGTGTAATTCCATCAGACTTCACGAAGTTGATTAGAACAGATCACCTTTCGGCATGGGCACAAGTTATCTCAGCAGATTGAATGAAAAAGACTTATTTATCTTTGCCTGATAATAAAGAAAGAGATGAGCAAATTTATCCATTAACTTGAAAAGAGACCCATATTTTGTGTGAAAACAAACTGAAGGCAGTAATTCTATTGAAAATACTTTAATACATGAATGTTTCTTTGAAAACGTTTATGTTTGAAACCAAACAATGTAAACCTTGAGCCACATGTATTTCTTTAACAAGCTTTTTAATGTTTCTTTTTCCCCCTTGAGCAATCCTCACAAACAATTAAATTGGTGTTGCTTTACTTTTGATAGGTTGTTAAGACTGTAATGATGCATTTTTTCCTTAAAATTCAAATGGTGAAGGTCTAAATATAATGAGGTGTGATAAATGTATTGTTGTAATTAGTAAGAATAAAAAAAATAGATATGAAATACTTGTCAACAATATCTCTTAAAGTAGATGACTCTTTTTTTCTCAAGTATAAGGGCTAAAACTCCACTCTACAATAACTTGGTAAAGCAACTTGTTTTTTTTAGATTTTTACATTGTTTATTCCCTTTCATGGAGAATAACTGTGCTATTGAGAGGGCATTAATGACCTGAGCAACTTTTTAGAATCTGTAATAACCCAATGCAATCCTCCCTCCAGTACCCTTTCTAACTGAAAATTTTCATGCCTCATGGATGTTCAGTGCTGTTGTGATGCAACTTCCTAAAGCATTGGATCTTATCAACAAAAAATTCAGAATAGGTGGTAAGACAGACAAGAACTGTCCTGTTTTCCTGTAAACTTCAATACTTTTTGAAAGGTAGATCATCATCTGTACAATATTACAGGTATTTTTTTCATTCTGAATTAATACTAGTGTAGTACAAGATGGCAAAACAAGCTGGGTGGATTTTTACAACTAGCAACTACTGCAGGGCCACTGAGTCACCATGCAGGTTCACCTTTTTCCTAAGCAGGGGTGGAAGAGGTCTTTGCTGCTGAGTTGCCTTCTCTGCTTGAGCACTTTTTTAGTGCAGCAGTGGGCATTGAATCAAAGCTCAGCCTCAGCTGAGCTCCATCTCCCTTTTGCAAGAAAATGTAGCCTTAGGTGCCTGCCTCTGGAAAAGTGTGGGCACAATGAAGCCTGAAAGAGTGGAACTAATGACAAACCCAAACTCTGTGGTGTTGATAGGGTCCCCAGTTGGCTGGGGTTGGTGGTTTCCCTTTTTGGCTATCCTTTGGGACCAGCAGAGACTAATTTTTTTAGGTCAGGGCTCTGAAATAATTCACTGTCATAACATGAACGCAGAAGTTAATTTATTGTTCCGAGATTTACCGGTTTAAAGGCTCTAGCCAAGAATGGGTGAGAGGGAAGTTTTTGAAGCATTTTCACGCAAATGCCTGTTTGTTTCCCTGGTGACCCGTGAGGGATCAAATTGTCTAACTTCAGTCCTCCAAACAAAGTGTACATCTGAGGTTTAAGCAGATTATCCAAATGTCCCTTTTGAACACCTTCAGAATTTTCAGTCTGGGCTCATGATTGTAACCAGTTCTGTAGATTTTACAGTGCCTAAGTGTTTCAGAAGAGTGAAGTACACAAAAGGTGCTGTTATTCTTTTAATGTTTTATTAGGGCAATCTCCTTGCAAGAAACTGCTTTAAATTATCCCAGATTGCCCAGAATAGAACTCAGACTCACTTCTGTTAGAAACCTGGATCTATTAAGCTACCTATTTTTTTGTCAAAACCTTATGTTAAAGTTTAATATATTTTTATTTTACATGAAACTTATCTTTGAATTTTAATTTCGAATCCTTACAAGGTTTAGTAACTGCAGCATATGTTGGCTATTTTACTTTAAATAAATAGAGCCAAATCCATCAAGACTAGATGATAAATATCAAATAGATGATCTTTAAACTCCTATCCAACACAAGCCATTCTGAGACAAACCCTTATATTTTATCCAAAAACCCCTAACCTTATTGCAAATTTCTCCCTGCACTGAAATACAACAAATGCAATTTTAATAACATAATGCTAATAAAATAAAATAATTACTTTAAAATTTCAAAATGTTGACTATGAGAAGTGCTAACCTTTTACATATTTGAACATTTTTCTGCATCTTTTTTTAAACTGTTTCTGTGTTCAGTTTCCCAGCTCATCAGAAACCTTTAAGAACCTAGTTTTTTTCGCTCTTTTGTTCTCCATCCATTAATCTGTGTCTTTCCTCCCCAAATTGAAAAAGAGCAATACAGACTAAGGCCAGTTAATGGATGCACTGGGTCACATTCTGCCCTCAGATACAAATCTGAGATCACCTTCCATTGAATCTAGAGAGACTGCAACCAATGAAAGTTTTGGTTGTGTATTTGAGGGTGCAATTTGGCCTAACTCGTTTAAGGAGGTCATGTAATTCGTTAATGCCTGCACAGTTTGTGCTGTGGAAAAGAACACTAAAGCTGTGTATAAATGCTCAGGACAATGTGTGTGTCACTGTGGAAGGTGAAACCAGAATATACAGCATGCTAACAACTGGTTTAAAGACCAAGGCTGCAACTTTTATTGAAAAAGAATAGCTTAAACTACAATGTTACTTGACAGATAATAGTCTCTGCAGACGTAAGTAACCATAAAACCCGAGGGCACCAATCATGTGCTTCAGATCCCATGAAGATGTGATCTCAGAGCTGTACCAATACCAGGGAGGAGATAATTTCTCAAGAGTGCAAGTGAACACTGTGAAATTTTGTGGTTTGTTAAAATCAGATGCTGCAGTAAAGAGATCAAGTGAATAATTTTCCTTTTACCTTTTTTTTTAAGGGTGAAAAAAATATTGTGCTGCTTCATTGTTTATCAAGACAACGTGTTTTACATATAAACATGCAGGAGTACAAACAGTCTGTTATTTTTATTTAAATTTTGAATAAATCTTCTCATGTTTTTTGTAGTCATTTTTGCTTTAACGGTAGCCATACTACTGTAAGACAGTGAAAAGCTTTTTTAGGCAGGTGAACCAAAGGCATGCAATTGAAAAGTTCCTAGGGAGTTCATTGTGTATTAGTGTGATTGGAGTTACTCTGTTTCCCAAACAATACTTTACATGGATTTGGGTACAGGTTATATGATATTTTGTGGCAATAGGGTATGGGAGCAATTTCTGCTTCATGGCTTTCTTGCCAGATGAATATCAACTAAATATAAACCGTGCCTTGTAATAAAAACCTATTTAATGAAATACAGAGGTTATAGTGTTTGGGGGCTATATAACCAGAGTGATTCCCTGTGGACTTTGTTAGGTTTTCCTGCAATTTTTACATCTCTAGTGGAATTCAGGCACAGATTAAGACATGTAAATTCAAGTGTTTGAGTGTGAAATATTCTTCGAGAAGGGTAAAAAGGAAGATTTGAGGAACCACAAGCTAGTGAACTCCCTCAGTCCCTGGGAAGGTGATGGAACAACTAATCCTTGAAACCATCTCCAAACGCACGAAGGACAGGAACATAATTGGGTGTAGTCAGCATGGATTTACAAAGGGGAAATCATCTTTAACCAACATTCCACAATTAAGTATTAACTTGGAGGACAACAGGAGAGCAGTGCATGTTCTTTACATTGATTCTAGTAAAGCCTTTGACCCTGTTTCCAGTAATATCCTTATAGACAAGATGACAGATCACAGGTTGGATAGGTGGAAAGCCATATAGATTGAAAACTGGCTTGGCAACTGGGTCCAGAAGGTTACCATAAGGGGCATGAAGTCCAGTTGGAGGCAAATAACTAGTAGTGTACTCCAGAGGTTGGTACTGGGGTCAATACTGTTTAATGCCTTCATTTTAATGACCTGAACAGTAGGGCAGAGTGAACCCCCACCAAGTCCACAGTTGATAAAAAAGTGTGAGAAGTGACTGATACAACAAAGGACCTGCTGTTTGGAGGGATATTGACAGGATGAAGAATTGATCTAAGGGGATACCCATGATGTTCAACAAGGGGAAATGCAAGGTCCTGAACCTGGAGAATTATAATCCCAGGCCCCCATATAAAACCAGCTGGAAAGTAGCTTGTCAGAGAAACACCTTGGAGTCCTGGTAAACAGGAAGCTGTCCAGAAGACTGTGGTGTACCCTTGCAAGGAAGGCTGACATTGTACGAGGCTGTATTTTGAAGAGCACTGCCAGCAGGTCAAGGACAGTGAACCTTCCCCTCTTCTCAGCACTGGTGAGACATATCTTGAGTATTGCGTTCAGTTCTGGGCTCTTCAGTACAGGAAGGATTGAGAGACTGAAGCTCCTCACATGAGAAGAAGCTGAATGAACTGGAAGGACTCAGCCTGAGGAAGAGATGTCTCAGGAGGATCTTATTAACACACACAGACACCTGGTGCTGTATAACAAAGAAGAAACAGACAGATGCTTTTCAGTAGAGTCCACTGATAAGACAAGAGACAATGGCCACAACTGAAAGCATTTCCTGTATTTTCAGTTGTGGCCATTGTTTCTTGTCCTATCAGTGGGCTCTACTGAAAGAAAAAGTGATCTTTTTCTCTCACTTAAATGTGAGAAAAAGCTTTCCACTTTGTGGGTGGCCAAACAGTAGTGCATGTTGCCCTGATAGGTTATGAAATTTCCACTTGTGATAGGTTATGAAATTTCCACTTGCGAAGGTACTCAAAACCAACCTGGACATGATTCTGGGAAATCTGCTCTAGATTGCCCTGTTTGAACGGAAAGGTTGGACTAGATGATCGCACAAGACACCTTCCAAACTCAACAATTCTGTAATTCTGTGATATTCTTTATCATTTGAGTTATTCAGGCCACGGTAAAGAAGACAGTGGCATTTGAGAAGCTGAATTGCTACTTGAGCTTGACTGAATTTGATTAGGTTGCCCACGTGTCTATCTGGTTCCATTTTACATGTATGACAGTATCTCTGACAGGGCTGACAGATATGGCAAAGGATAGATGTAAATCTTACACTATTGTGAAGTCCTATCTGCAGTCTTATCATGTTACTTTAGGGTGTCTCAAATTGTGATGCCTCAGACATCTCCTGTTGTAAAAGCAGGCTGGTGAACACGAGGAATTATGTACACTAGATATATATTTAGTATATTTAAGCATTATAATTCTATTTACTGGAATGCCAGTACATGAAATTGTTTCCCATTCAGCACTAGGTCTTACAGTTGAAAAACTACCTGTGTATAACAATCCAGACTTCTTCTTTGGCCAGAAGTGTATTAAATGGTCCCTTTTTCAGCTGAACTGAACCAAATTTATACGAGAAAACTGGCAGACATGTTTTGAGGATGAACTGTGAAGAGTTAAAATTGACCAATGTTGGTAGTTGATGTTAAATTTCCATTTCTATTCTCCCTAACCTACAGAATTGAGTAAATAAGCAAATGAGGATTTCATCATTGTCTTCCCACATTGTGGGTCTAGAGATGAAGGTTACTGTAGATGTTTTTGATCAAGATTTCTGGTCTGGTTGGAATATTTCATGCCTCTCGCAACAGTGCAGCCTGGTCTGCTTTGGGCAAGCTAGAGTCTAGTGTTCAAAAGAAGACTCAGAGACTATATTTCAAAATCAGGTTATGATGGATAGTCTATCATATTTCATTGGGGTTTTCTTATGTAAAGAGGAGAAAAAAATCTGTTGTACAACCCAAAGTATAAGTTGTACAAGACAAATTGTAGAAATATTTGTCCTCATTTTTTAAAAAAATTGGTTTTTGCTAGTGTAGCTCAAAGCAATTTGTTGTCAGTGCTTTATAAGCATAAATGTGTTAAAATCTGTATTGAGAAAATATCAATTTCCACAGTAGTAGCTGTTTTCATAATGGAATGAACAGCTTAAAAAATGTTGAGAAAATAAAATAAAATATAAGTCTATTATTTCTAATGAGCTAACATGATGATTAAAATTGTTGATTAAATAGTATTTATCACACTGTGAGGAAAGCCTTAACCTGACTATAGTGCTAAATTCAGACCTTATGAGCTTCTAGTGAGCCAAGTGCTTAGTTTACTCTTGTTAAATTCCTGCTCCTTTGATGAGGACATATTTACATTAAATGCAGAAAGCATCTTACCAGTGATCTTGCAAACATTTAACAATGCTGATTTTTCCATTTAAACATGTCTGCTCAGTGAGAATTCCATCTGCATTCATGTGACTCTGCCAGATGTGTCAGTAGACTGTTCAAGGATAGACATTTTTAAAAAGAGTCAGCTTTGAAAAAAACATGAATCAACACTTAGCTTCAAACAGAATTAGAGTGGAGTTAAACTGATATCAAAGAAGTTAGGAAGTTTGCCTTGTCACAATGTGAAATACAGTAGTACAGTATGTTTCAGCAAACAAGTTTGCAGGTAGCATTTTGAAAATCAGTGCACTTATTGAGCTGTATATGGATTTTCTAGTGTTTATATAATAATTATTAATTTATTTTGACATAAATTTATTTAAAATATAACTTCAATCTTTATGTTTTTAAGAGTGTTAACTTATGTTTATGGTGTTTTATACTTCACTTCTCATAAATGTTGCTTTCATCTGTAAAAGCCAGAGCTTGGTTGGCATCCCCTCTTTCTTGCTCTTTTCTTAATTAATAAATGTGCTACTGCCTAAAAATTAAATTTAACATGAGTAGGCTTTTTTAGCCAAGAAATAATTATTATTTACAATACTGAGAAGTAATTTGGTATATGTAGGATGTGGTACTGAATTTAAATATTTTGGATAAAAATACAAGTCCTCTGTCCAGTTCCCATTCTTTGTATCTGTAAGCACCAATTTGTAGAATTAAGGTGACCTAGACAAAATTCAAGGTAATAAGGTATGACTTGGCAAAATCAGCTGCAATCACATATCATATATTGTAAGGCTGCTTTAAAGTTGTACCAAGTCCAGAAATTATAGGAGATTTTTTATCATATAAACTCTGTATATATACCCAGAGATACTAAATCAGGAGAGTATTTTACCGCTTTTAGTCATGTTTTAAACGTTTGCTCTATTAATGAGAAATACTTGGTTTTGTAGAAGGAAAAAAAAAACCCAACAAAAAAAAACCTTGAGAGTTTTTCAACAAAACAGCTGTTGGCACACATTTGAAAGTTTGAAGAAGAGGATATGGACTGGTTCAGTGAGAATGTGCAACTCATAATTTTACAGAAATAGCAGCGCACAAATCATTACACTGTCATGTTTAATACATGAGAAACACCATGCGGAGAATATGCTTTGTTATATTATAATGGAATGCTTCTATCTGTGAGAGTTCAAATATGTGTATTTCTTAATGGTCAGAACATAACTTATTGTCTGGAACATTCTTCACCTGAGGTCTTATCAACCAAGAATTTTCAGGTCCCATAGAGATCAAAGAATTTCAAATTTGCTTAATTTCTTTCAAGCTTTTCCCTTGAGTTCAACACATTGAGCTGACCTTTAGTGTACTAAATGAAGACTTCCTTGTTTGTTTAGTTCTTTTAAGGAAGTTGTTTCTTCATGCCTTTCCTGAACAAATCTGAGGGGATACAGTTTAATTTTCTTTTAAGGAACATCAGTGAGTAGTTTTTTATATTTATTTGGTATTATCAAAATGTGTTGTGGTAAAATGCATAAAACAAAATGAGTTGCAAAGATGTAACGCCTAATTCCATCTGGGTTTTTGTAGCACCCCATGGAACTCACAAAATCATTATTTGGTCCCATGTGGCTGCAATATTTTACATAATAATGTTGCATAGAAGGTTTTTTTCTAAGCACATCTAGAAGTAGAATTTTTATTTTAGGAATTTCATCCTGTCATCTTTTTATTAGATAAAATTTTGTATTTTGAATTAAATTAATTAAAAAGAAGACTTCAGAATGCTGTGAGGAGAAAGCAGAGCTCTCCTTCTTTTTTTTTTTTAAGGATGCAATTTGTGGACCTGGTCATTAGATCCACAAAGCAATTTTAAATTCTCTTTTATGAGACTTTTCTGAGTAGCAGAGCTGCTTTATATAATTTCGTACTTCTTATGGAATGAACAAATAAGCAATACTCTTTCCATATTGCTTCATTTTGTACAATTTTCCATCTTCATTATGTTTTAGCTTAACTGTTCTTCTGTCATTTTGCACCTTTAAAAGTATTATATAGTAATATTGATGAGGTGTTAGGTACTAAGACTGTGGTGTTTACTTATTGAAAAAACAATGTCTCTAATACTACCCACTGTATCAAGTTTACTTCGAAGAAGAGTTTTCAAGGTAATTTTCCAAGCTTTCATTTATATTCTGGACACTGCATACCATGATTCAGTGTGTGTATATTTTCTGAACCAATATTAGTTGATTGTAGTCAAAGTAATGTTAAACTGAAATAAGATATGCATGTAGTATAGTTATGAAAATACCTGTCTAGTAAATAGTGCACTTATTGAGTCCTAAATGTGTGTATGGTTTTCAGTGTTATGCTTGTATAAGATAGCTTGAGTGTGTCCCATTTTCACCCCATAAATTAAAGCTGGCCAGGGTCAACTGTAAGTTATGTTTATTTTTTTCTCATTGAAAGTATTTGCTTTCTAAATTTATTTAACCTTTTTCTTTTTTTTTTTTTTTCTCTTGGAACTGCCACTCCTTTATGTATTTCTCCCTTCCTTTGAAAGATGCACACCCTGTGTCACGTAACTGGAAACATTCCTGCAATGCATGCAATTTCATGTACATGTGTTACCACAGTTCACATTCTTTTAAAAATAACCACGTCTCAAATTAAGCAAACTTTTGATATCTCAGACAGTAATGGAGTGTATGCATGCCACCACAGATATGTATGCTACCACAGGCCATGGAATTGGTTATTAATCAGTAAGCTGAAAAGAGGAAGAAATGACATATTCCAGGTTGGCAAAAATATCTGGGACTGGCATTGCACAAAAAGATTTTTGTCTGATAACCTTACAGAAAAAAACCCATAATTGGGAGCTATTTAGCTTAATGTCTGTTTTCTTTTAGCTTATAAGCAAATAGGAACTGAGATGTTGTTAAAAAAAAAAAAAAAAAAAAAGAAAAAAGAAAAAAGAAAAGAGAAAAAAGAAAACAAAAACCAGAATTGATTTCAGTAAAAAAAATTATGTATGTCCATTTTATTTCTTCATGTAGTGCTATTGAAATATATCACCTGTGCCTTGCTTATGAGGATTCTTCAGTGTCATTTTTAATAGAAAATATCTTTTTACTTGCTTAAGGGTCTGGACTTTGTTAGAGATTAAAACCAGTGATGAAAACACTGAGCATAATGAATTTTCATTGTATTTAGTTGATGTCTGCTAAAATCCAATGTTTGCATGACTTTTATGATAAAAGTAAAACATCCAACTCAGTCATATTTGTATGTTAAATGCTTTGCTCTGAGGAGACCAGGCCTCTATTTCCAAAACTGTTCTTCCCAGCATGTTTGTGCTTCCTTTGCACAGCAGCTGTTGGAAGTACTTTTCTCGTCATAATTAATCTGAGAAAAAGATTCTATAACTTCACCCCTTTTCTTCTCTCACATAATGCAGAAACACCACTAGGCTCTCTACGAGTAGTATTACTGCAAAATTTCTCTATTCACTTATTGTCAACTTGCAGAGTCAAAAACTGTTTTGTGCATTCCATGCAGCAGTGCTCTTAATGTAAATAGAGATTTTAGATCATGGATTGTGGAGCTGCTACACTGACTATGATCTTTATCTTATATTCACAGTAAAGACAGCAAGGAAAATTCTTGTTGCAATCAGTGGTGTAATGGGGACTGAATCCAAAATTCATACAAGTGAAAGGTGGTAGTGAGAATTGGAAACTAATAGATGCATTTCAGTGGTAGTGGAAATAACTGCAGATTACTGCTTGCAGCACTTTCAAATACGTCGTAGTGTACCCAGGGCAATTTGCTAGGCAAGCATTTAGTGCTACTAAACCTGCTTGTGTCGCAGGACAGTATGGGAAAAGTGGAGGGCTGGAGAAAGCAGAAAAAAGAAGACGCAAAAAGGCTCTGAATTTTCTATTAAATTCCATAATCTTGCTATTTTTTACCCCAGCAAATTGGTGTTTGTATTATGTGCCAATTATTGGTCTTGCAAAATTCTGTTTTAGTGAATTTTCATGAAGTAAAAAAACAAAAGATGCAATGCAGATGGAAATGAAAACATCTACAAAAGCAGCTGATGTTCATAAATAAATTAAGCAGTTTGGCATACAATGACTGTACTCAGGAAGAATACATATTAGCAATTCTTTGTTGTATTGATCCTTTAAACTAAAGCATGTGTGCCATAGTTAAACACTTTTGTATATTTAAAAGCTGTCATTTGTAAGTTTGAGCAAAGTACAATAGTCCTTAAGGGAAACAGCCTAACAGGCAGACTTGCAGTCAGAGTTCAGTGTATTTTCTTCATCTTTAATTCAGTAGGAAGTCTTTCTATGTAGGAAATGAGGGTTCTATTCATACTTGCCACTGGAGAGCTGCAGTTCATAGAGTGGGCTTCATTGTCTGGACTTGCCATGCATAGCAGGTGTGTAGCTGTCAGGCCCTTTCTCCCTGAGTATTGGGTGGATCACTGTCATATCAGAGGTGGTCCAAGATGAGACAGCACCTTGACAATCTGATTTGGCCTGTTGTGACCTATTACACTTTATTTAACGTAATCTGGTACCTAAAGTAATTCCTGACCACATTATTCTTCTCTCAGATTGCCTAGAAAGCACAAGTTTGTTTCATGCTTACTTTCTGTGTGAATGAAATATGTGTGAATGCATGTCTGCATGAATTTAATATTTTTTGTTTTCTTGTCTACTTTTGAGGAGTCTTTACTAAAAGTAACTCACTACAGTTACTTTATAGAGGATTTAGCAAGAAAAATTATACGTATAAATAAAATATTAATTTTAAGAGAATGTGGAAAAACTTGGCTCTGTTAGGATTCTATAGTTTTTCAGCGCAATGCTAAAAACAAATCTGAAGAAAACCCTCCACAAAATACACCATAAACATAAAGCCTCATGATTTTTAATGCAGATTCATAGAATCATAAAAAAATTTTGGTTGTAAAGGACCTTTGAAGATCACCAAGTTCCTATCCCACCACAGACCCTGCCATGGGCAGGGACACCTTCCTCTAGATCAGGTTACTTCAAGCCTTGTCTAACCTGACGTTTGCCACCATGGAAGGAGCATCCACAGCCTCTCTGGGAAGCCTGTTCTCGTGTCTCATCATCCTCAATGTGAAAAATTTCTTCCTCATGTCTAATCTATGATATAGCTACCAATATCTACTGGTATTGTAATTGGGATTCTTCTTCTGTAAGACTGCTCTCAATCCATTCAACACCCAGCCTGTACATCAGTTTGCCTTGATCCAGCTGCAGGCCTTGCATTTGGTCTTGATATGTTTCTGGAAGTTCACACTGGCCCAATCCTAAAGTCTGTCACGGTCCCTTGAGGCATTCCTTCCCTCAAGTGCATCAACCACACCACTGAGCTTAGTCATCCAGATGCTGCAGATACTCACTCCCACTGTCTAACAGGGCAAATGCTGGACCCCTGAGGGACACCACTTGGTACTGATCTCTATTTGGAGATTAAGCCATTGACTGCAACTCTTTGGATGCCTCCATCCTTCCAGTTCTTTACCTGTTGAACAGCCCATCCATCAAACCGTATCTGTCCAGTTTAGCAGTGCTGTGTAGGATTGTGCCAAAGGTCTTAGAGAAGACCTCTGTTACTCTTTACCCACCAACATGGCCATTCCATTGTAGAAGGACAGAGATTAGTCAGATAGAATTTTTGTTTCATGAAGCCATGTTGCTATCTCCAGTCACTTCCTTGTCATTCACATGCCTTGACATAGCTTCCAGAAGGATCTCTTCCATCAGCTCACTGGGCACAGAGGCTGAATGGTCAGTAGTTCCCAGGGTCCTTGTTTTCACCCTTTTTTAAAATGGGTATGATTTTTTCCTCTTCCCAGTCACAGGGAAAGAGGTCACCTGATCAATTCTTAGGTTCCTCAGAATCTTAAAGGAATACAGTATAATTCATAAGTGAGGAACTGAACAGAATAAAACTGTTACTTTTGCAGGGGTAAATTAAAATAAAACATTGCAAAAGCCATTACAAAGTTTATTTGTTAAGATTCACTACATATATCTCACTCTAATGGGTGGAATACACTACCAGGTTTGGCATGTGATAATGATATTACTTTGGAAAATGTACTTACATGTTGGTGTTTGAGAGGAGAAAGGTGTCTTTCAGAGCACAGTTTGAATGGAGCAAAAAAATTAAATGTATCATAACATGTAATTACCTTGCTGTTGGCGTGCTGTTTTCAGCTAAAGGAAAATAATTGCTGATTAAACAACTTGGTCATCCAGATTCTTGCTTACATTTCTATATAGAAATACATTTACATTCTAGTGCAGAGCACTGCTATTAAGAGAATGGTTCTTTAATTTGAAAAACATTTTACACATCTTTTTCATTATTTCAGAAATATTTTTAGTGTTTTCCTTTTATACCATGTTGCTGCTGCACGTGCCTTGTGGTGAGCTTTGCAGCTAGTCTCTGTGTTATAATATTCAGGTAATTACTATAATGCAGCAAACTAGTTTTTAATTGGCAGCCCAAGTGATAACTAAAATTTACCTCCTCTGTGATGGCTCTGATTGTTATAAACATGTAGGAATAGAAAAATTTCATTATTTTATTTAAAAACTAAGAAACCCAAACCCACAGAAGATGTCATTAAAAATTTTCTTTAAATAAAACTGTATAATTGTTATTGTGGTTTAACCTCAGTAGGCAGCTCAGCACCATGCAGCTGATCTCTCATTCCCTTCCCAGTGGAATGTTTCAGAGGATCAGAAGGGTAAAAGTGAGAATACTCATGAGTTGAAAGGAAGACAGTTTAATAGGTAAAGCAAAAGCCCCACACACAAGCAAAACAAAATAAACAATCTATTTACTGCTTTCCAGCTGTTTAGCCATTTCTAAGTTTTGTGGTTTGAGATGCTGGCCAAATGCCAGGCACCCACAAAAGCTGCTCACTCACCCTCCCCTGCTATAGCTGGGCAGAGAAGAGAAAACAATAACAAAGAGTTCATGAGTTAAGGACCA
>VXBB01018234.1:278716-314431 GCA_013399915.1 Illadopsis cleaveri | reverse complement strand
ATGCCCCATGGATCCCCGTGGGCTGTGGGTGGATCTCTACATACCCTGTGGATCCCCACAGGCTGCAGGGGCTCAGCTGCTTCACCATGGTCTCACCATGGCCTGCAGAGGAATCTCAGATCTGGCGCCTGGAGCAGCTCCTTCTCCTCCTTCTGCACTGACCTTGGTGCCTCCACATTGTTTCCCTCACATAGTCTCACCTCCTTTTCCTCTCTGTCTTGGAAAAAACCTGTGTGTGCCCCACTTTGTTTTGATTTCCTTCTTAAGTATCACAGAGGCATTCCCACCCTCTCTCATTGGCCCAGCTTTGGCCACCAGGATGTCCATCTTCAGAGCCCTCAGGGACTGGTTCTGCCAGACATGTTGGAAGCTTCCAGCAGCTTCTCACAGAAGCCTCCTCTGTGGCCCCCTTGTTACCATAAACCAGGCCAGGCAAAACCAACCCACCAAGTAGGATAAAGTAGGATAAAGTAGGACTTTAGCCTCTGTAATTGTTCCTTTGGAAGAAAAGTGTTTTATCCATGATGTCTCTCCCCTTCTCCTTCTTCCCCTGGCTTTTATTGAAGAGCACAATGTGGTATGGAATATCTCTTGGTCAGAAGGAGTCCGCTTTTCCAGCTGTGTCCCTTCCTAAGTTGTTGTGCACCCTCACCCTCCTTGCTGGTGGGGTGGAATGAGGTGCAGAAAAGACCTTGATGCTGTGCAAGCTCAGCAATAACTGAAACATCTCTGAGCTATTGAGCTGTTTTTTGGCTGGGGCAGAGTAAATTTTCTGCACGGTAGCTGGTATGGGGCTCTGTTTTAAATTTATGCTGGAAATGGTGTTGATAATTAAGGGATGTTTTCAGTTCACTTTTGACTCCAACGGACCAAAGGGATATTGCAGACCATATGGTGTCATGCTCAGCATATAAAACTGGGAGAAGAAGGAGGAAGTGGGGGATGTTCAGCGTGATGGGGTCTGTCTTCCAAAGTCTCTGTTATGCCTGATGGAGCCCTGTTCTCCTGGGGATAGCTGAACACCTGCTTGCCCAAGGAAAGTGGTGGATGATTTTTTTGTTCTGCTTGTGCACTTGGGTTTTGCTTTCCCTATTAAACCATTTCTGTTTCAGCCTGAGTTTTCTCAGTATTACTCTTTCAATTCTCTCCCCTGTCTCACTTGGGGGGAGTGAGCAAGTGTCTGTGTGGTTGTCAGCTTGGGTCAAATCGTGAAANAAGAAGGAGGAAGTGGGGGATGTTCAGCGTGATGGGGTCTGTCTTCCAAAGTCTCTGTTATGCCTGCTGGAGCCCTGTTCTCCTGGGGATAGCTGAACACCTGCTTGCCCAAGGAAAGTGGTGGATGATTTTTTTGTTCTGCTTGTGCACTTGGGTTTTGCTTTCCCTATTAAATCATTTCTGTTTCAGCCTATGAGTTTTGTCAGTATTACTCTTTCAATTCTCTCCCCTGTCTCACTTGGGGGGAGTGAGCAAGTGTCTGTGTGGTTGTCAGCTTGGGGCAAATCGTGAAAGTTATCAACATTGTTTTGGTCACAAGTCCAAATCATAGCACCCCACAAGCTGGTATGAAGAGACTTTACTCTATTGCAAACAAAACCTGTACAATTGTGAAGTTAATTTATGCAGCAGATAAAAGAAAATGGAAGCGTCATGAACCACCTGAATAAAAAACACAAGTCTATTGCTAGGGGTTGTAATCCAGCAAAGAGTTTGAGCACAATTAAATTCTTGGCAGCTGTGCAGATCTGTTAAGTCAACAGAGCAGAAATTCAGGGTGGAGACTCAGTCTTGTTGCCATCAACAGCTGGGCTTCCAAGGCAACTTGCTGCTCCTTAAGGGTTACTTCAGACAGACAAAATAATAAATTACAAGCAGGGACTCCAGATGCTAAATCCAATTCAGGAATCATACAAAAGAAATTTGGGAAAAGCTGAAGACTTCTAAAATTAGAATTTGTAGTTAGCTATTGGCAGGGTTACCAGTCCCTTTCTGGTAAGCTCTCTACCACCTGCCATGATAGGTTAGGACCTCCATCCACAATTATTTTTGCCTTTGTGGTCTTGTAAAAAATGTATCGGAAAGGAGTCCCAAACAGTAATGAGATATGTTGTTTATGCAATAATTTTTACTTCCACTACATTTAAAAAACTTTTTCATTTCAGTTATTCATTATTTATTTAGGCATGATGGGTGTTTATTTAATTTTTTGTTTCAGATTTTTTTTTTATGTTTTCAGAAAAGGAAGCAATACCAACGTATTTCTACTGTTTGAGTGTGTTAGGTTTTTTACTGTGCCTTCAGGCAAAATTTTCCTAAGATTGTAAGTCTAGGCTATTCAAGTGGCTGATTGACTGCAAGGCGCAGAGGTTGAAGAATTTCTGGCAGCAAGTCAACTTGCAGTAATAAAAGCTATTTTTTTTCCAAGACCATTAGTTCCCATTACACAGACACCACAAAGCCCCAGAAGATAAAATCAGCTGCAAAAAGTGTTCACACTTCTCACTTATTCTGGAAGTTAATTTTGCAAACAGTTTTTTGCCAATTGCTTTTTCAGAAATAATGCTGAATCTGGAACAGGAACATTATCCTTGACTTCCTTCCCCTCCACTTTCAATCCCCATCGAGCTCCTTCATTTGGAGATTGCTCAAAGCAAGTCACGAGCAATAAAAAGAGTATTGGAGTTAAATTGCTGCAGGAAATATTGCAGTAATATGGATGCAGCTTAAGCATGCCAGAAGAGTATCCCTTGCAAAGGAAGTGCTAAAAGGTGTAAAAAGAAAGCATTTGCATGCAATTTTGAAGCAAGGCTTTCCTTCTACTCCGAAGCATTCTTACCTCCACATAGATTTGTATGGTTTATGTTTTCTCCTTTCCAAATTGGAAGCATTTTTGCATTTAGGAGTAAAAAGGAGGGTAAAAACTCATTAGTTTTTTGACATAGCCCACTCTATTTCTACAGAAATCATGTATGTCTCTTATCAGTGCAAATTTAAAAAAAGTACTTCTATAAATGAGAATTTTCAAAGCACATATGGGATCTACAAAGGCCAAGTCAGACTATTGACAATAATAGGTGCTTTTAAAAAGAAACAAGACAATTTCCAACTCAAAGTTTCTTCAAACAGAAGACCTTTTTATGGAATTAATTTAATCCATTAAGTATCAGTACTAAATTACCAATTTGCACTATCCCATTTTAAATATACTCCATATACATATATATTCCTGTTATGGATTTAATGCAAAAAGATTGCTAATGTAACATTCCTGGTATGCATGGTATTTTGTATTTATTTTGATAGTAAATAAAAAGTCAGTATTGGGAACATTTTCTGGAACTAAAAGCATTAAGCCGTGTCTTGTTTCTCTGAGGATGCAAGAACTGCTGTTCTGATTTAAGAAAAGCTATCAGGGATATTGGTCCTTGGTTCATATTTAGGAAAAGGACATAAAACCCAAGATGAGTGCAGAATTTTCTTTACCCTGGTAGAGTTTCCTCACTTCCAGTGGCCATGAATTTAGATGTGGAATTTTCAGAGCTGCAGATTTAACTGCACTATTAAACTTACTCTTCATTCATGCATCTCCATGACTTTGTAAAAGATTTGCCTATGTCTCATTATATTGATTTCTTCAAGTCTCAGTGAGAAGGCTTTCCACTACTTATGAGAATAGTGAAAATATACTAATTTTGACTGACTTCAGGCCCATGGTCTGATAATTCTAACTATATTTTCTTTAATTTGATATTTAATTATAGTACACTTCAGTCAGAATTTGTTAAATGTGCAAGAAAAGGTGTTTTTGCTGGTTTTTAGACTTCCCAGTCAGGTATAAAATGAGCGATAGCAATTCATCTCTTTGACAGATACAAACAAAGAACTAGGGTTAGTATTTAATCAGCAAATGATATTATTTGGAATTTGAAATGAAAAATAATGCAAAGGAGGAGGAAGATTATATACTTTTTGTGCAAAATTTCAATTATTTTATACAAACAAATTTGGAAGCAAAGGGCAACATCCAAATGTGTTTCACCAATTCCTAAGTTCAGAAGGAAGAGAGGCTAAGAGTACTGAGATATGTTCCGTTTTATATGCAGTGGTTAGAGTATGGTGTCTGTGAGTGAAAGGGTCTGCTTGGGAGAATCAGTATCTCCCACATCACAGTCACTTCAATAATTAGTGTGCTTAATTAGGTATTGATGGGTGTTAGAACAGTGCATGAGGAAAGACAACAAAACACCACTGCTACTGTTTCAACATGCCTGAAAGGACAGAACATTTCATACACTAATGTTGAAATTTGCTGTTTCATCCTTTTTCTGTATAACAGAAAACTTTTTTTTTTAGGAAGAATTTGGCAGGAAAGGATCACAGATTTCAAGTTTTCTTTAATATGTCATTATCAGTATGAAGTACTATGATAAATTAAATTTAAATTTGATAAAAGTAGGTGCTAGTGTTTATCCTATGTCCTTCATCATATCACCTGTCTTAAATAAGCTATTATTAAGTCAAATGCTAAAATATGAGGCACCAAAAAAACTGAAAAAATAAAGTTTAAGGAGAAAATTTGGTGCATCACAATTTTTAGATTTCTTCATTTTGTAAGATTAAAAGTCTGAGTGATAAAAAACCCCCAGAACCTTTCATATTTTTGTTTTCAGAAATGTAGATAATTCAACTCTCTGCAGTTTTGAGGGACAGAAAACACTACTAACTTGATATGTCTGAGAAACTAAGTTTGAAAAGTCTTCAGCTATAACATGAAATATTTGGACAGTGCTCTTAGACATAAGATGTGATTTTTGGGATTGTTCTCTCAAACATCTGGTGCAATATTTTAGTTGTCCTTAGATCAGAAATGAAATCTTGAGTATGATAGCCTTTGGTGGGAGTCCTGGTATTTGACTCTACTGGATGGAAGTTTTGTTGTTAAATCAAAAGAGTGGCTTTAGTGTATTAATGATTTCAGATTCTACTTTATTTACAGAGTGATTCTGAAAAAAAAATAGAAGTGATTTTTAGTCATAGATGCTATTTGTAGTTCTATCTGTGGAACTTAGAAGAAAAAAACTTATTAGTTATTCCTGAAAATATATCTGCTTGGTCTTTAGTAACAAAAGCATTCAATAAATGACTGGACATGTGGAGTTTCCTGAGTTTGAAGTATAATCACAACAACTTAGTTAATGCAAGTTAAGATTTAAAGACTTAATGAAGGCTTAGGAATCCCATAATTGGAGATTATATTCCTTTTCTGTCAGTGAATTTATCCTGTTCATTGATTATTTTGCTATTTCTCCTGTGCTCATGGAGGTTCATCAAGATGAATATTTACTTGATAGTAGTTTCCCAATGTATTTTATTTTCAGATTAAAGCTTTTTATTGTAAGAATTGAACACAACATGCACCAAACTCCAACTCTGTCATTATTAACTTAGTTAAAGGTATGCATTATAAATTCGGGAATATTAAATTGCACCATAAAAAATGGCATATAATCTTAAGTTGCTGTATTCTCTCTTGAACATTTTTAGCTCTGTTATGCTGCCATTAGTTTTTGTAACACTCCCATTACTTTCCATGGGACCATTAAACGAGCAAAGATTTTTCATATCATAGAGTTCATGGGAATTTTAAAGTGCTTGCAAAACCTTTCAGTCCTCTTGATGTTTCTAAGCATTTTGACTGCTGTTTATATATTTGCAATATATATGAAGTATATCCAGACTGTTGCTCTGCAAAATCTGACTAATTGTAATTCTGTAAAGTATCATTTTAAATGTTAAACTTTTAGATGTGCCTGAATGTAAACGAGATCAGAATCAGCCACTTTTTTTTTTTTTTTGGTAAGACTGGTGTCTTGTGTTTTTAAGTGGGGATTGACATGTTTTCAAAGAGAATAGGCATTACTTAATCTGTGGTTTATGTTGTAGAACGTTCTCAGACTAAAAAATGTTGTCACACAATGACATACCTGCAGCTGGGCTGTCTGAATAGGTTGCTGCCTCATCAGCTATGCCAGCAGAAATGATAAGGTGATTTCTTTCTAATCCATTTTGATACAAATTTGATGGGCAAGTACAGAGTTGTTATTTAAATTCTTTGAACTAAAGCACCTTATTTAATTGCAATGAATGAGGACGAAACCCTGTGCACACCTCAGCTGGCAGACTCCAGCCCGTGGTAATCTCCAGAAGGAGGATATGCTACCAAATGTCACAGGGAGAGTAGGGTAACAGGAACTTCCTCATCTGACATAGTTACTATCAGAAGGGGACACATCTACATCTTTGTGTCTTTGTGTCACATAACACAGAAGAAGAAATTATAAATAACTTAGATTGTTGTATAAATCACAGTTATTATCAAAATTAGAATGTCCCCTAAGATCATTTATCCTTAAATGATCTTAGGAAACAGTATTTTCAAAATATGAGCAACATGACATAGACATAGAATGACCAGACAAGATAAGTCAGTGTGTACAAAAGCCAGTAAAGTAACTAAGAGTACTTTTCTGCCCATACTTCAAAAAAAAACATAGAACAGATATAATGTGTTGCTTACTTTACTGGTAAAGATATGCAAAAATAAAGGATTCTGAGAGAATTTGGTCTTTAGTGTAGGATGAGAGTTTTAGATAAGGCAGTAGGTTCTTGTTATTTAGTTATTGATGAGTATTGAGTAGCTGAGGTAAAGAAGTCACATTTAAAATAACCTTTTCTAGATCATAAAAAAATTAAAAGTGAGGTTGGCCAATAAAGTTAAAGAACTGCTTTTTGCCCCATCTCTCCAAATAAGGTGTATAAATCTATAAGAACCTCAGCTTTACACTAGTACTGTCATTTTTATCTATTTATGGCTAAAAGGTATTTGATTGAATTGAATATCTCTGTGCAAGAATTTCAAATATGTTTTCAAGAAAACTAATTCTTTGGAAATTTGTCACACTACAGGAATTATGTGTGCCAGATACTTCTTCTATTTTACATTTAGAAATATGACTAAAATCATTGGTGGTCATGAATTTTTTTTTTTGGGAGGGGAGAGACTTGAAGGTTTTGGGATAGGAGTTCATCAAGAAAACAAGAAGGAATGTCTGTGAAATAATATATTTTCTGGGTGATATTTATCAGCATGGTTAAAATACTTGTGAGTGCTTTCCTTTCCAGTTTTTCATTTCTTCTGTTCACACTGTAGCACATTTCCAGATGATGCTGGCAAGGGAGATGACTTTTGTTTACAGTCTAACATAAACATGTAGAAATACAACCCAAGTGCAGAGTTTGCCTTGAGACTGTTTCTTCATTCTTTCTATTTTGTCTCTGATTTGCATTTTAATATAACAGTTGATGCATCCTGTCTTAATGTTAAACTCAGAGCCTTTAGAAAAAATCCAGAGTAATATAGGCTAAAAGGTCTTATCAAGTCTTTAGGAAAAGACTGCCAGCAGGTACAACAACCACAGTAAGAGAAATATTTTCTTTCCCTCCCCAAACTATATTACTGTTCATGAAAATGTCACCCCAGCAAAATTTTGGTATGTTTTAATGAGTTGTAGTTGTTCAAATTCGGTTTGTATCATACAGTGATTAGAATCCTATAACATTTATTCAATGCAAATTAAATTTCCTGGCCTTATAAAGTAACTGAAGACTTGAAGATAATGATCAGTCATAGATTTCTAATCTATCCCAATAATTTGAGTTCTTCTTTTACTTCATATATCTCTTTAATGGATATGTACAGATATGATTCCAATTTACTAAACTTAGATAATAATTTTCTTCTAAAATTAAGTCGACTAGTATTGTAAAGGCTGAAAACCTTTTGATTTTGATCTGATTTTGATTTGGAGGAGGAGAATCTTTTGTTGCTGTTTTGTTTTCTATTAACTTGCTTTTGGAATGAAAATTAATATATGTTCTTGTGAATATGGTGGAAATACTGTTGATTGCTGTAAAAATTAACCCTTAGAAAAAGTGATTTATATTATGCATGAGCATTTCAGAAAATAGCAAAGAATGACCCAAGCCCAGGGACCTGGTAACAGCCTGTACAAGAGATGGAATTTTACCCAAGGTGTGACACTGAAGTATTGTCACCATGGGTGGTGAAGTTGCTATATAGAAGTTCTTATTAAACATTTCTTAAAGATTCTCCCTAGAACACAAATCTGTCTAACAAGAAAGTCAGGAGGATTGCAGAGCAGCATGCCTTCCTCAAATGTTCAATCCTCTAGTTTGTTGATTTTGCTGAGAAAGGCAAAATATTCTGGTTTTCTCACTGAACTTGTAAATATATTTACTATTTAACTTGTCAAACTGTAGTATTTTTTGATGGATCCTGTCTCTCAAAAATGACTGTCTGTTTTGTGTGGACAGCTTTATGGGGACTAAGAATTTAATGTTGAGAATTTGTCTTCCTCTGCTTTCTTGCATAGCTTTTATAAGTGCTTTTATTTAATTTAGGAACAATGAAGGTCTGAATTCTAAGCTTCTCCATCACACTTGTTAGATACACATGAAAGAGCTAAGTTACAGACTTTAGCTCTGGATTTCCTTGGGACAATTGGTGCAGAGAAGTTCCTACCTCATCTGTCGCACTCAGTGTTTTTGCTAGAAGTGCACAACGTACTGGGGAGGATGGAAGAAATGGTTATGTGATTCTACCCCTACTCAGATTCTCCCTCTCACCCACAACAGGAAACAGCCAATTAATGCACTTTTAATTGCCAACAAGTAAATGCAGTACTTCTAGGATTTTGAACTGTTGCTGTTGCCAACTTAAGTAGCAGCTGATTTATATTTATGAACTGCACTTTGAAGGAATACTGACTAGGGGCAGTGGTAAGGTTGCTTCTGATCCCCTGGCCTAGAGAAGGGTCCAAAGGTCCTGAAAAAGCAGTGATTTTCATCCAGCTGCTCAGTGCTCCATGAACTATTCTTGGCAGTATTCCTGCTGGCTCATATGTCTATAATGCTTGCTTTCACAGCTTATTTCACCTTTATTGGATCATGGATAAAAAAGATGTGCTTATTCTTGATCTTTTATTTTGAACCTTTGTCTATTATACTACTGTATTGGGGCATGGATGTCACACTATTAGGATTTTTTTTTTCTGCTACTCATGTCTTAGATATACTTTTAAATTCACAATTACAATAACATTGGGAATGATATTAAAAGTGCTTTTCAACTTCTATGTTTATAAATTGTATTCACTGTCAGAAAAAAATACACAGTTTTAGAGGTAGTAAATGTGATGTATTCAATAAAATCAAACTGAATTCAGAAATTAAAATATTGTTTAAAAGCAGTTATGAACACAACCCTCAAAAAGCTGTCTTTTCAATTGTTGGGCAGCGTAGCTCACATTACTGTCAAGAACAAATCAGTGTACAGCAAGAAAGGAAAGGGATATAAAATATATAAATTCTTCTCTGAGAGTTATAATTTCCCTAATACAAGTATTATCTTAATACAGAGATACTACCTAAATATTTACGTGCAATAGAAGGAATTAAACCATTCATTTTACATTTTTTCACTGCAGCTTTACTACCTTTAGATCCATCTCAAAATTCCCACTGTACTAGATCCATTAAATTAAGTTAGAGAGCGTACACTTGTTCTTCTACAGATTTAATATATGCTACAGAAAAAATGTGAGTGAACACAGTGGAGATTCAGACTGAAGTACTTGGGTTCTTTTTTGGGGGTTTCCTTTTTTATTTATTTGTTTGACAAACCTTACACTTTTCTCAAGTAAGGTTTACCGTAAAATGTATAGCCCTTGCTATATTTACAGCTTACTGTGGCACCTTAGCTGTATTATGAAATCATCATTGCACTGGGAATCTTCACAAAACGTGATCTAATTGCTATTGCATTTTCCTACTGATTCCCAAATTCAACTTGCACCAGAAAAATATGCACTGGAATGCAAGTTCCTTAAAGGGCAGCATAGATTCCTTTCTAAGAAATCTGGACATGAGAAAATTGCCCCTTCTTAAACATAAAAGGAGTTTTACATAGGTCTTATGAGGGATTTGTGCAGTTTCCTTATGTTCAAACAGATAATGTGGTCACATTTCTCAAGTCAAAATCTAATTTAATTCAGAAAGAAACTGAAAGGAGAAGATCTTTCATAGCTTGGCATCTGGACCCTGTGATTACCTTCCAAAGACGAGGAGAAGCGGAATGAAGTCATGTAAATTGAACTCTGCTTCAAAAAAAAATATAAGCCATATTTTTGTCAAATAGAAATAAAACATTCTTAAAAGGAATTTTTGGGCCTCTCTTGGTGTTTTGTGAGTCCTTTTTCATGGTTACAGTCTCAAAAAAAAAAAAAAGGCAAGCAAAGTCATTTTTATTATATGTTTGACCAAGCAGAAAGTAATGAAATATGAAATGTGGAATATAGCTATTTGGTATGCTTACCTCTATAATGACTTGCAGTAATGAGTTGTACTGGTAAGCACAAAGCCCTTTGTAATGTCAGGTCAAATTTTAGAAAATTCATAAATTTGGTTTTAGTAATCAGAATCTGAGAATAATAATATTCAAGTTTAATTGTTTGACTTGTTCTAATTCGGAAGGGGGCAGGAGGTAGAAACTGTGAAAAGCTGATCTGGAAAGGATTGTTCAAATTTTCTGGGGCATGCCTATATAGGTTTTTGAATATTTGTACTTCTACATGTGCACATGGGGGATCCAGCCAGCACAACAGAATTGCATACATTAATTGTGTTATCCATTATTGGATGCATATGTATCCTGTTACTGTTTGCTCATTCATCCTAGAGGCCTAAAGTGTAGAAAGTCCTTAGTTACCTCTCACTACTGGTTTTGTCTGCAGTGGCAGTTATTTGCTCTTTTCTGCCACTGCTGTCCTTGTTCCTTTTTTTCTCTCTGCTACCCAATCCTAAAAAAGAAATGTTCACATCAAACTAATCTGATGTGACTGCTGATTTTTTAAGCCAGGTTTTCAGGGTTCAAAATTCTTCCAACAACATATAGTTTTCTTTTTATTTAGTGAAGAGATGTGTTGTCCTATACACAACTTGGTGGCTATTTGCAAAATAGACTCATTGCTCAAATAGGATTCTTATAATGGCAAATTTTTGTGAGGGGGGACCATTGTTTTGGAAGGGAACAGGTAAACAACAGGTACTTTTGCAGAAGAGCCACATCCCACTTCACTGAGACATTTTTTGAGAAGATAGTGTCTGATAGCAGAGTCTGAATTCTCCATCATGTTCTACATAGGAGTTGCAAATACCTTATTCTATATTTTTATGTTTCAAATGCAGTGACTGAATATTAAAATCACATAAGAAAAAACCATTCTTTTCAAAATAGTGCCTTTCGTGATTAAAGTTGTTAGTAGGTATATTTTTATTTCAAGTGTATCTTCTAGGCTGAAAAATAAACAGTGCTTTGCAGGTAGTCTTAATGGTGCATGGGTGACTAGAAAATCAAGTCTCTTCACAACTGTTCCATGATGCATCTGATTTACAGATGCTAAAGAAAAGCTCCTAAAATAAGTTTTATAAACTTTACCTTGAAATGTTTGAAGTCAAAGTTATTAACTAGAAACTTATATTTCAACTGATAAATACTTCCTTTCCTCTCTTTTTTAGATCTATAATTTTTTTGCATGCATTCGCTTGAATTGTTCTGATCAACCCACAGAAAGGCATAAAAGGCGAAAATGTAAAGAAACTTTTGCCATTCTACTTCTTTCCTCAACTTGGCTTCATTTGACCCATTTCTTTGATAAGAAATAATTTCTCTGCTTCCTTCATCCCAACATGTAAAGTATGTAGAGGTGGCTACCAGCTATTTTTAGTGCAAGGAAGGTAGACAGGAGGAGAGACTGTGGGAGAGAAGATATAAAAGCACCTTTGTCAGAAGAATTTTTCATCCCAAAGGTGTGGAAAATGACAGTTGTGTTTCTGTGCTCCTGCCAGAATAATTCTGATGTAGGGGATGCATAATGTGATTCTCAGCTATAAATTGCATAAATCTGCTGGCATTAGTAGAAAGACATCTGCTTGTTGTTTTGCTTGTTTCCTAGTGTCGTGGTTTTTTGCATCATTTTAACACTAATTTTGAAAGAAGAGATGAGGCCTGACTTGATCCATCAATTAGCAAATACTTGATAATACTTGAGCACCACTTTGATTCTCTAAATGCACACAAGTTGATCTGCTGCACACAGCAACTCTTGGTATTTATAGCAAAGGTAATTTTGGCAAGGCCATTGCTGACATGATGGAATGACAATTTGAGTACAGCAGTGAATCCTACTGTCTATAACCACATTAATAAGTTGCAGATCACTTTTTAGATTACTACTCCTGAAAAACTGTTTAGGATGTTCTTTAAAATCATGAACATGGTCATGTCAGAGCATATTCATTGAAAATTTAATGAAAATCTAGTGGTTATTTATGATACTAGGTGAAAAGTTCAAATGGTTTTCCAATATTTAGCATGAAGATGATTCATAATAGTCGTTGGAATCTCTGTGGAAATGCATATGTAACTTCCTTTCTGTCACATAGGGTAGTCTTTGTCTAAGATGTTCAACAGTAGTGTTCACAGTAAGGAGTGTTATCCCATATATCTACTGCATGCTTCCCATGGTAATAGATTCCAGTAATGTTCATCATTATGCACCAATTTTATATGTTGCCTTAATGGTCAAGGCTGCTCAAACTTGGGTGCTCTCTTTCTTGCTACTTCCACCCAGGAAAATGAGAAGGACTGATACTTTGCAGTGTGCTTCAGAATTGAAAACCTCATTGGGTTAACAGGGTTACCGTTCCCAACCCAACTGTCAATCTCAGTCCCTTGGAACATCGGGTTTCACAGGTCAACCCACAGCTTGTTAAGCCATTTCAACAATCTAGAAGTAGTAGATGTTTAGTTAAAATCTTTAAAATCTTTATGCCGTGCAACTTTCATTACATTTTATCTGTTTCCCCACATTCCTTCTTAATATTACTGCCCTCTAACAGAATACATTGCTCTAAGAATGATTAGAAATACCCTTTACTCTCCCCACTGCAACCAATTGACCTCCAAACAGCAACAAGAGAGATCTGGAAAATAACCTCTCTCAAATTTAAACTCTTATTGTAAGTCTGAGTTCTTCCTGAAGCTAGGAGTCACAGTGAAAGGTCAGTGCATTGATACAGGGTATATTAGTGAACTGTACCTCATGTTAGCCCAAAACCTGTAGTGCTTGAGGTAAAAGGCGTGATAAAAAGGCTATGAAAACTTTCCTATCAGTATACTCGTTATGTGGGAAGGATGCTTTTGTGATGATACAGGGAATCAAAGTAGTTATTCACAGATTCATTTTTGGTCTAACAATCAATTAATGACCCCAGGTCACAGAACTCTATTTTTTAATACCTCCTTATCTCTAAGCAGCTTAGGATGGTGATGGCCTCTTGGTCTTTTTCTTTCCTTCATTTTTTCCTTTTTTTTAAAGATGTCAAATGTCAAGGAAATTTATATTTGGGATTTGAAAAATCTCTGCATCTTACACAAGAACTAGCCTGCTTTGATTAATTTTGATATGTTTTCATTGACAACAGTATAAAAATTATTGCTTATAGCAATATGTCTAAAATGTTTTCAGCAGCCTGGTAACTTGGCAAGTAATTTACCAGTGGTGTATTATTCAGAGTTGGAGTCCAGCAGAAGGTGTCAGCAGAAAAACACTTTGTTTAACATATAATGTGAATTTTGGTTTTGGTTCAGCATTGTGCATTTATGCCCTTGCAAAATGCTATCATAACATCTGCTTATATTTCCATCCTATGACACTTACATTTGCTGAATTCTGAAGATATACAGGAATGAGAAATGAAAAATTTGTCTTGGCTAACAAGGAATTCAGCATGACCCCAAATTCAAACTCACTCTGCTTAATTGTCCAGAATGAGTGAAATCTATTCTTTATTATACCAGTTTAACTTTTAGTTTTCAGTTGATATTAATGTTTGAAAAATCTTACTTATAGATTACCAGTGTTCCAGCTTTGTAATTAATTTACAGTTATGCATCCATCTGGAATTTTAAGGGTTAATTTTAACTGATTTTTTTTTTATTTCTGAGATTTTCTTTGTGGTTTTTTTCACAGCTATACATTTTTTTTTCCTAAAGTGGATGTGAGACACCATCCTCTAGATGACTTGTGAGAGATGGCCATGTGAGGTTTCTTTCTTTCTTATAGCTTTCATTGTGGAGGTCATTGTGAAAATATTCCTCTTCTCTGAATGGATAAAATTCATTAGTTAGGGCTTTAATTGAGAAGTTTTCTCTTAACATAAATATTATCAATTCATAAAGTTGCAAATAATAATCTTAACACTGGTAGTGCAATTAAAAGTAATTCCTGAAAGAAGGTACAATCTCTACTTTTAGTATATTTTTTTTGTATGTTTTATGGAATTATTTCTATTGACCTTGTTCATAGTACCACCAACAGTTCTATTAAAGTTCAAATCAGAACATATATGACCAAACAAGAATTTTTACTGGACTTTGAAGTTCTTGTTTTTCCAGACTTATATTTGACACAACAGTAGGTTGTCTCGTTTGAGTATGACCTATAATGTATCAATTGCATTGGCTGAATCAGATCTTAATTTTACTTTGTCTGATAGAATCAGCTAATTATTTCTGTGTAGTGTCATTTTATCTGATAACAGCTTTGCTGACTAGAATTTTAAAAGCTTTGTCTTAAGAAGCGAACAACAGAGAGCATCACTGTTTTCAATGATAATATAAAAACTTTCAACTTTAATTCTATGTCCCTCTCTTCTAATTTTGTGTGTTGTCACCTCACAAGAATAAACATTATTTCACTCTGCTGCCTGGACTTCTGCTAGCTTAAAATACTTCTGCTATACTGACTAGCCCTAAATTTCAACTGCAAGTTGTTATCCAGAATAAATATAAAGTCACTAAGTATTTCTACTACATTGTTTACTGTTCCCTACCAAAAATGAAAACATTACTTTTTATCCATTTTCATCTGAACGTAAACATTCCAAAATATCACTGTCATCATTTCCAGACACTGCAGGCCAACTCCACCTGAAGCAAAGATTGGTCAGAGGAATGATCAGAACAGGACAATGTTTTGAGGGAAGCAAAGATTGGTCAGAAGAATGGTCAGAACAGGGCAATGTTTTGAGGCTTGCTGCATTTAAATTGTTAATGCAGCTGCACAGTCAGTTGCCCCTATCTCATGAAAATGTTTATATTTCCTTTCTTGTACAACTTAAAACAATAGTCTTGAAGATTCCGTAAGATATTCTTTTATTTACCAGTTTAGATTGGCCACATCTACTACATACCATTTTTCCAGGAATTCTTTGAGCTTCAAATTTGGGGTTTTTTTTTCAAAATATGCCTTATTTACATTGATAACTTTGAGTAGCTGAAGTCTCTAACTCAAGGATTCTTGTTGCTGACATTTAAATTTGGTGAATAAAACACTTGAGTTGTGATATGGCTGGAGTGTTGGGAAAAGTGCACAAGATAGATAGGCCAAAGACCTTTGAAAATGAGAACCAGACTATGAATTGAAGATGATATTTCACGGGCCACTTGAATATGAAGCAAGGGACAGATGTCTCTTATCCTACCTTGTTTAGCTTTGAAGGCATACAACCAGCCAAATGATTTTCCAGTCAATTAACACTGTCTCTTAATTGACTGTATTTTTCCTGCATACTTGGTGTAGGATGGATTGCTATATACATTTGGTCTGATGTGCCACAGTTGTTTCAGTGGCCTTGATGATAATGTCAAGTTGCACAATGACAGTTGTTGATAGGTGATAGGACCTTTTGAATATATAGCTATGTTTGAATATAATTCTAAATTTTAAGCGATAAAATTTACATTTATAGACTGAGAGGAACAGCACATCGATATTTTTTTTTAATTAACTTCTTTATAATAATTCTTTTTTTCTCTGTTCCCTTGAGTAATGCTTGCTCAATCTTACATCTATTGAGGCTCTTCACCCTGCAGGCAACAGTCACAGAGAAGACAGACACATAACAGTTACACGCTAAATGATTGGTTATATTCTTTTCAGGAAAAAAAGTCTCTTCCAAAGCAAATTGGGTCATGGATAATGTGACATGTTTTTACCTTTCCCCATGATTTTTTTAATTCAGGGGCAAGTTTTTAGGAGAACTTATCCTAGTGTTTTTAACATTTTAACCTGGAAATTCTTTTATACAATGAATGAATAAATACAAATTTCATGTTAATGTGCATATAGTTCCCTCTATACATAATGTGCCTACTGTATCTTCTGTTTGGGGCTGATTATTTAGAGCCCTAAACATTTCATGCTGAAAAAAAGCCAAATGTACAATTGCTAAAGTCCTTAGAAGAAATGTATTGTAAAAGGCCTATCTTAAAACTTATTCATAGCACTAAAAAATATTCATTAGTAAAATATGCTAAAAGTTTACACTTTCCAATACAGTCCATCTAAATTCCTCACTTCATTGCCTAATAAAATGTAGGATGCCAGCTATCTAGCATTTCTGACATGTGACTGAAATTTAGAATATGTTTCTCGGAGCATTTTTATAACATAACTTTCAGATGCTTTGCTAATTTCTAAATAAGATGTATTTATTATATCTGTATGCATTATAAGTATATTTATTTTTGAAAAAGACAGTTAATCTACTGCTGAGAAGCTCTGAATGTCAAGTATTAAAATTTCAACTAAAGTTAAATCTTTGAAACATAACAAAAAACAGTGGGAGACATACAACGGGTAAATATTTTGATAGTAAAATAATCTGGTGGTATTTAATTTTATTCTTATAGCACACAAACCCATGGCAAGATTAGTTGGGTTGGAAACATTGCTCCTTTACTTTTGTGTATGTCACTTGAAAACATTTAGGGTTCTAATCAGAGATCAGTGGAACATACAAATAACCCGAAGAGTTTTGGGCATCCTTAGTAAAGGTCTCAATATTTTAGGACATCTGAACTACACAAACTTTATTAAGATGAAGAAGAACAGAAAAACAGAGCTGCAGCAAATTCTTTGCCTTTCAAAGACTGAAAATTATACCGTGAATGAATTGTCTTGTATGAAATTAATATTTATTTCAAAATACATGGTGAGGTCTCTTTTGTCTTGTCCTCATCATTTGTGAACACTAAAGAAAATGTTCTGTCATCTTACTATAGGACAGCCTGTCTCTTTCAGTCTACATTGAGCTTTGAGTCATATTTAAATAACAAATTTGAACTTGCATGACATGTAATTCTATCTTAAATAGGCTATACTATATTAAACACATTTTCCAAATGTCTTTGTTACATATCATTGGAGCTCAAATATCATGCCTGAAAAGAGTTTTGGAAACTTTGACATTGTCATCTGACCAACCAAACCATGTTTGAAATTGTTATCACTACTGTATTTGTAAGTGAGCTCAAAGCTCAGTGCAGACAACCTGACAGGCAGCTTCTTGGAAGTATTGTGTCTTAGTAACCTTAAACATGGCTTTTCCTTTTGAACACTTTAGTAGTTGAGATAAAGTGGAAGCATTTTGGCAGCCCTACAGCCTTTGATCCAGATTGTGAGAAAAATAGTACTGATATGCCCCTAGTCCTGAATTTCATAAACCACGCTAGGATGACAGTTATCTGTCCTTTCCCCCTTTTTCCGCTCCAGAGTTAGTACAAGGGTTCCATTTGAAATGCAAACTTCATGAGGCAAAGAAAAACACTAATCCTAAAGTGCTATAGAGGCCACAGTAGAGATGAAAGAATAATATATTTTGTCTTACTTTCTACATTTGCAGCAGCTTGCTCATTCTCCTTGTAAAGATGCTATAAACAATTCAACAAATTTTGTGAAATTATTATGAAAATACTTCAGTATTTCCTTTCACATTCCAGTAACCATTAATACCATGAAATTAATCCAAACTTTTAAACAACATGTTACCCAGGGAAGTGGTGGATTATTCAGGATTTGGCTTGTCAGGGTCATTGATAATCTAATCTAAAACCCTACCTTCAACAGTTTAGAACAAATGTTCTCTGGAGTGCCCTTCCAACCTAGTATTTTCTGTGATCCTATGATCTTCATTTCTTTTTTCTGTTTCCCATCACACCCAGTCTTGTTTCTCCCTCATTCTAGCCCCAGCCTCAACATGTCCTGAACAGCTGTAGTCTTTGTTTCCTCCTAAAACCTCTGCCTAGTTATAATCCTTACTTGCTTTCATGGCTATTCTTCCTTCAGCAAGCATTATGACTGTCAGATATCTATTTACAAGACTAAATACCACCACTGTGTCACCTCTAAGAGCTCACAGGATGTAGGCTGAGTGAGCACTGATCTTGCCTCTGGTGCTTCTACCAATGTCTTTCTCTTTTTTATGCATGTCCCTTGGTAAAGTTAATTGACAGGATGGATCAGAGAACCCAAACAGGAACCCTGTGGGAATTTAGGTTCAATCCAACTTCACAGATTCTGTTCAGTGCAGTACAGGATTATGACAGTCTCATCTTGGGCAAGGAATATGTCCGGCCCACCTGTTATTTGGGCAGCTCTAATCCATTGTCACTGAGCTGACAGTGTCACTATCAGTGTTGTATACACTGCCAGAAGTAATATGGCTGACTCTATGAGAATCATCTCAGTGTTTTCCTTCCCATAACACTGTCCAGGCTCTAGGAAGAAATACAGTGAATTGGGTGGAAAAGTCATATAGACAAGGCTACATCGTGAAGAAATTACATCCAATTCATTATTTTAATAATCTCTCCCCTCCCATGTGCAGTCATTTCTGCAGATTGCATGACATTCAGACAGTGGAACTCTAAACCATCCTACAGAAAAACAGATGCTTGCAAACATTTATTTTTGTTTTCTTGCCACTATGCCCCATCCAAGGGCAAAGAGTTCTATCACTATGAACAACCATAAGAGTGAAGAGAAGCACAGTGAGTAGGGATCTAAGCAAGCTGCCCAATTTCTTAGTATGACAGTTTTTATTTGGATTTTTTTTGCGGATCAAAAGCAGTAATATCTAACTGGACTTCACTGGACTTGCTACATTGGAATTAGTACAGAAATGTTCTCATTGCATCACTCCTAACAAAATCCTAAAGGTCCCAAGCTTATTCTCAACAAACCAGTTAGGACTTAGCTTGATTAATAAACAAAATCAATAACCTATTATGAGCAGTTGAAAGCTCATGTTTCTTGGCAAAGAACTAACCTCTTTCTAGCAATATTGGTAAGATTTCTGTCACTCAGGTGTATCTAGTTGGTATGCATGAGGTGGCAGTGGTCCTTGACATGTGAATAGACCTGTGTTCTGTTTACAGGACTTGTAAGGACTGCTTATCAGGGCGGCTCTTTGGTGTGAATAGATGTTTGTTGCACGACCATAGCCTTTCTCTCCCTTAAGCCCAAGTATGCAAATAAAAACTCTGTGACTGCAACAGAAGGCAAAAGGCCAGACACTTGCCAGAAATGGAGGTGAGGAATCAAGCTAAGGAATCTCAGTCAGAGTGGAGAAAACTGACCTCCAGCCTGGTGCTTTTTTCTCCCAGGCAACAGAGGAGAATCCCCTATTAATATTCCCAGACAGGCATAGCCAAAGTGTTAGGAGAGCATTATATATTTGTGCTTGTCGTTATAACATATTCTTGATTTTCAGGTATACTACTTTTAATTACAGTGTAAATTGCAACATTTTAAAATATATTCGTGTATCCCAACAATATTCTCAAATTACATTTTTTTATTATAAGGAAATACCTGTAATATTAAATTATTACCTCTATAGCAACCTCTGGTGCAGACCTTCAAAATCGTATTTTTTCTCCCCGACATCCCAGCTACTAGTCTGAAATATCTGATTTTCACAAGCAATGAAGAAACACCACATGTATTATATGTTTGCTTCACATTTACCGTTAAAGCTGAAAAAAAAAAAAAAGTGAAAAACAAAATAAAGCTTGGTTATTAATATCAATGTATGGTCCTATGATTTTGGAAGCAAATAGACATTCTGAGTCTTCATCTGTGAAAATGAGGCTAAAAGAGAAAAAGCATTTCAATTTATGGCTAGACTAGACAGGTACAATATCTGATTTTTTAATATTTTTGAGTATAATAGATACCATGTATGGAGTTGATTCAATGAAAACTGCTATCATGAATTATGATCTTATGAAGTCTACTCTTCCAAAAGCTCATTCAAAAAAAAAAACTTTAGAAAGGTATTTGAACTAAGAGTGTCTGAGATCACAGCACTAAGTTGCTTTCGAATGAGTATTGTGTTAAATTCAAAGCTTCCATTCTCTGTGAGATTGACTGAAATTTCCTGAGAGACTGCTTCTCCCTACGTGGTCATAAGCATTTGCACAGCTGCTAAAGGTTTTTGGCAGCTGCCCACAACTGTGGAACCACATCTGGACTAGATCGAAGTGGTCATAAATTTCAGTACCTTCAGAACAAATCAGTGAAACCTACTTCTCTCGCCTAGCGGTACCAAAGCCAAAAAATAAGCCAATCAATTCCTGCTGTCAGGAGGGATGGAAACAGAAGAACAGAGACCCTTTTGTCTTCTCTTTAGCAGATAGGTAAGATGTTTTAATAATCTGATAAAGGGACAGAATATAAATTTAGAATATAAACTTAGGTATCTAAAGCCTAATCTGAAATATAAGACAAAACCAAAGGAGTTAATTCAATTTCAGGGATTCAGAAAATAATGCCGCACTTGATTTAACTTTTAAGGACAAAATCTGAAATTAGTTTCTTCTTTTACAGACTTTTTTTGTTTACAATAATGTTTTCCTAAGGATAATCCCATTTCTTAAAACTACTAGATGATTATCACATTCTTAATTGCACAGTTGAACAAACTCAGTAAACAATAGTATGGCTTGCTATGCAGCTTGCTCTTGAATAATTCAAAATTTGGGAGATAATTAAAATTAAAACTTCTAAAGTGAATTTGAATCCCATATCTATGAAATATATAATTTTATATATTTAATGAGACTTTTTTTATTAGGTTGATATTATACTATTGTTTGAAATGGGCCTCATAAGGTGAAATTGAGATGCTGAGAATAAGAGGAAATGTATAATTTATAAACTCTACTTAATAAACCATATGTTAAGTACAGCTCTGTGTGGAAAAGTCTTTTAAAGTTATTTATAGTTTGATTTATTATATTAGAGTTCTTCTTAATAATAGAGTTATCTTACCATTGTAATTGAGCCTATCTGTCAAGATTACAGAGGACATTTTACATACTTGAAGGAAGATGGCAAGGCAGAGCTACGAATCAGCAGCAAGTACTAGAGTTAGGATGGCAATCAATACTATTGAACCACAGCATTTTCTTAACTTAAATTTTCCAAATCATTTGAGTCTGGATATATGCTTAATGTTTGTCAAAATCAGAATTGCCAGTCAGATAGGAACGACCAGCAACCTCAACTACTCAGAGATTTTTAATAAGGATTTCAAAATCAAGCTATTAAATCAGTCAAGAGAAGATGAGAGAAAGAACCCACTACTCATGGACAGTGGTGTATAGAGAACAGATATTTGAAGAACAATCTCTCTGCATAAATGATCTCTGTGTAATTCAGGGTAAAACAAGGAAGATGGCCATATGACCAGCTGATCAGTAGTAGAAGTGTTTTCAGCCAGGCCCTAAGATAATCTTTCTTGGCTCCCAACAAGCCCAGGTTCCTATAGATGTCATGCTACAGCTTCTCTTTCCTTGTCAAAAGTTTGGATCCCTATATAGAAACGCCATCTCCTCCCTATCCCAGCTTCTGCAGGAACCATTTTAGAGTTAGGAAGCTGAGGTGCAAAGAACTTAAAAATCAGATTTTCAAAGTTGTTTAGTCATTAATTGTCATTTATTCCATGGAAATCAGGTTTTCATGTCTTCATATATTCATCTAAGAAATTCTTCAAAAATGAAGAGTAAGATTTCTGTCAGGTCAAACTTCATGTTGGCCTGTAAGCATTAGACTCAGTCATGATGAAATATTTGCCCCCTAGTAAAATAAAAAAAATATTGCAGTCAAAAAATTAAGGAGGGGTGTAGTAGAGAGAAAACAGATAAATAAACTTGGTGTTGAAGAAAGAGATAACCAAGACATTTTGGTTTCTCCCTTCACTGACTGTTCTGAAGCGATATTATCACCTATAGTAGTATTATAATGAAAAGAATGAGAAGAAAATGATGTGACAAGACCTGAAAAGTTGCCCAAACCTTTGCTTAGATTTTGGAGATTGGAGGAGAACAGAAACGTTCCAGGAAATCTACTGCAAGTTTCCCTCTACTGGTTATTTTGCTTTGAAGTAAAGATCAGGTAATGTCATTTCAAGAGGTGGAACAATGCTGTAAGAACAACAGGAAAATTGAATACTGAAAATTATTTTTGATTGATTCATTGATTGCATAGGAAAAGAGAGGGTTTGCTGTTGAGTTTGGAGGGGTTGAGTCAGTCAATGTGGGTGTTAGCAGGAATAATGGCAGGGAATCCTGGGTGTAGTCTTCATTGGTTTGTCTGTTGCAAAGAAAAAAATCTGTTTATATGATATTTCTATAAATCAAAACTATTTTTCTTCTGAATTGCTTTCAGCTAGTTAAGTGTATGTAACATTATTGCAATAGAATCTCAAACCAGAACTCTCCTTCTCATATTGTTTCAGTAAGTTCAGCTGCATGATGATGGAGACAATCATCAAACAAGGGTGTTTCAATTATGTATGGCAAAGTGACTCTTAAGCCCTTTAGCAAAGCACAGCAGGATCTACAACTGACAGCAGCAACTAGGGGGTTTTGGTCACACTCAGAGTTTTTTGTAGGAAAAGAGTGATAAAACTATGGAAATCAGAAGAGTGTCCTCAAAAGTGGATTTTGGAAACCAGAATCACAACTGAAGTTGCGAATCCTTTGCCCTCCTGCACTACTATTCTCATCTCTAAATTTGCCACTACTAGATTGATATATACATAATCATTCCATTATGTTCCTGTCTATATTGTACCCCCACCTCATGAAAGTCAGAAAGCAAGCTTGACAAGTACCTATAATTAAAGTTCTCAGGCACTATTGGCAGTATTAATGCTGTTATTTGAACATAACATTCAGAAAATTTTGGTTTTGTGGTGCATTCAATGACCATTTCCATTATGTCTTAATCAATTCAATAGGTAAAAAATAATCAGTAGGTGTCAAAAGTGAATAAAAGTATATATGGGACATATACAATATGTTTTAGTTTCTGAAGTCACTAAAAAAAATCAATACACATATTTGATGCTTTCTTTCCCAGTAATAAAGTCCTGTTGTATTAGTCCCCATGCTCTTAATCAACAATATTTTCTATGCTGTGAAACTGTATTTTGTCTATTTAACCTCTCCTTCAGTTTTAATTGAATGAAAAGCAGTTAAAGCATTACTACTCTTCCATGCTAGTAGTGAAATAGTTTGGGGGAAATTCTTGAAAGTTCTTGTGAAAAAAAGACTTGTGTATGTGAGATGTTGTCTGATGAAACAGTAGTAAAAGTCATTTAAAATTTATGAGAAAACAAATTTGTGTTATTATTGTCAATCTAAATTATTTTTTATTCCATCTTATGCAATCACTCATTCTTTTGCTCTTTGTAATTCACTGACAACAACACTACTATTACTTAATACTGAATGCATGATTTAAATGGTGTATTTGAGAAGTGAGTTAAGACCTCTCAGGTCTTATCTAAATCTTACTGAAATTGAAAATCTATGGAAAAGACTTATATGAAAAAGATTTTTGGAAGTGAGTGTCAAATTTTTCATCTTTCTTTTTGAGGGTGGCACAAACTAACTTTATTAGAAAGAGGTTTTTTTGATTTTCTGTAAAATGCTTTCTAATCCTTATAACACTTTTAAATTGTTGGGAGAGAGTTTGAATTGCATGTTTCTATAAATATCTCCATAGTGGTAGAAGGAAAAAGAAAAAAGGTTTTTTAAACTTAATTCTGTAGAAATGCATTGAATTTTTAATCTGTATCTATTTAGATGAGGTTTTTGAAACAGAGCACAAGGTTCACTTACTGTGCTTCATGTACATGTCATGGCCTCAGTTTTTCATAGTTCCATTCCATTCAAATGAAAGGTTGATTCCTGACTGAAAATTTAGAAATATTGGATAGGTTTACCTGAAGATATTCATCCTCTGGCAGTAAAGCAGATAGCTGTATTTGTATTTACTGTAGGTGTAATTAAGCTTCAAAATTAATGCTTCAACGTTAACACCTCATTACAATCTGGGGACAACATTTATATGTGTCCTCTGATTTTCCATTATTTTGGGCTGCTGATTGAATGAATGATACATATAGAGAACTTTATTTTAAAACACAAAGAAATAGAAACAGAAAATAACCTTGAAGTCAATAAGCAAATTCTTGAGATCCATCCTTGGCCAGCCTTCATTCGTATTCATAGCAATGTGACTTATATTATTTACAATAAGATGTATTTATGCCATAAATATTAAAGACTTTAGATTTTATGTCTTATTTTATTTGTTTAGGGGTGAGGATTTGTTGTTGTTGTTGTTGTTGTTGTTTGTTTTTTGGATTGTTTGTTTGTTTGTTTGTGTGGTTGGTTTGGTTTGGTTTGGTTTGGTTTAGTTTGGTTTTCTCCCTGAAGTGAAGGGGAACACAGATTTAAAATGTGGTGGGGAAGAAAAGATCTTAGTATGAAGTCCTCTGTGATTGTGGGAAGACTTAGATCCTAAGTAACAGACTATCCTTTGGAATTGTTTTCAACTTATAGTGTTTGATTAGAAATTTTTGGATAAAGATGAATTATAATAATCATATTTGAACAAAATTAATATGCTGCCTCATGAGGTTATTTGGAGTTTACCAATGCCACTTCCAAATGAACACGTATTTCTCTCATTGTAACTCAAGAAGTATTTGTGTTGTCACATAGAAGTGGAGCACTAGAATTTTGATAGATTATTTGTTTATTTTTTCTGCAAAAATCCTTTAAGAAGGGTTTCATTCCTGAGATTATGATATGGCTATAATTTTGAGATCCAGAATGATAGTGACAGTGCTGTTATAAATGTTGTGTGATAAAATGACGGAGGAGATCTGAAAGAAAACATGAATTCCCAGAAATGTTATGCATCATAATACTATGAAATAAAACCAAAGTTAAAGCAAAGAGGTCAAAAAAACCCCAAGAATTGTAGCTTAATATACATGATAAATTCCATTATATAATAGTTGATCAACATTGTGCCTGTGCCTGTTTATAGGGTGAAAATTGAGGAACTTGGAGACACTGGAATGACAAGAAACACATAAAGGAACCACAGAAAAGGGGAAATTCCAAGAGCTTAATAACACTACTGGAAAAATGCCAAAGGTGTATTTAAAAACCTCCTATCTACAGGCTGGAGAAATTATTCCAAGGAGCCTTAGGTAGCAATGTATGTATTGGATCATATTTAACTATGTGATTTTCTTGTGGGTAAATGTTTTCATGAGCTCTATTCTAATGTTTTACAAGTAAAGTAAATGTATGAGGGCAGTATAATTTATTTTCTAATGAGGGATAAAGTAGTTTATTTCTATTGTACATGTTATTACAGTGACTGTAACATGCTGTGAGAGAGCAGAATGATGAGCAGTCACATCTTGCTAACACATCTTAGATGATAAACAGATGGAGACTATGGAGATATTCCATGTTAGGACATGCAGGAAAAATTATTTCACGAATGTAATTAGCATAGATTATTTTTTAAAAGCTTTGGGGTTTTTTTGTTTTTGTTTGTTTTTGTTTTGTTTTTTTTTAATAGTCTCCTCCTCTGCCCCTTAATAGCCATGACCTTAGCAGCTTGAGTCTTCAAGATCAGCTGCAATTACGATGGGTGGATGAAGCCTTAAAGGTTAGAAGTTTAGTTTGGAGAAGTACCAAGACGTTTGGATACTAATCTTGTATTTATCCAAACTAATCCTTGGAGGTCTCTCTTTCCTCTTCCACATCTTTCCTCGTTCTCCCCCCAAGACTATGTCTTTTTTCAGGCTTCATGGTTGCACTGACACTGTCCTTTCACACTCGTCTTGGAAATTTCACATCTGGTATTGCTTTATGCTTCCTGTTATTTTAAAATCACATACAGTGGGATCTCCCTGAGTCAGGGATTTCTCACGAATGCTTAGCTTCTTGCCCTAGTGAAGTCTCAAGTCTGGTGAGGTTTGAAATGATGAAAAGTGAGACAGAATTGTCAGGGCCATTAACTGGATTTGATAAAAAATTTCTGTTCAATTTAGGGTCAGAAAAAGGGTTGATGAGACCTCAGTCTGATCCCCTGTGTAAAGTAAGCCACAGATTTTTAGCTCCTGATTGCTGCATTGAATCCAGTAATTTGAGTTTCACTGAAGTATATTTTACAGCAAACTATCCTATCTTCACATAAATACAGCATGAGGTACATCCCTCATCCTCAATGATAACTACTCATTCTTGGTTGTTTTTTTTTTGAATTTGACTTTGTCCTTCTTCAACCTCTAAAAGCCCTTCTTTACCAGAATACAGATTCTTTAGAAGCTTAGTCTTTCTCCCTGGTTTTTTTGTTTGGATTTTTTTTTGTGTGTGTGTAGTTTTTTGTTTTGTTTTGGTTTGGTTTGGTTTTTTTTGTTGGTTTTTTGATTTGTTTGCGATTTTTTTGTTTTGTTTTGTTTGTGGGTTTTTTGTTGTTGTTTGTTTTGTTTTTAGGTTTTTGGTTGGTTTTTTTGGTGATCTATCTAGAGTTATTTAAGTCTGTCACGCTTGAGCTTTTTTCTCTAGACATTGAATAATTTTTATCTGAACCCTTCTAAATTTTTCAGTAATCTTTTTAAAATGCATACTGGAACAACAAAAATAAAATTGCCTCTCTAATGCTATGCTGTGCTAAAACCCTCCCTTTACATATCAACAGATCAGACTGTCTCTTTTCACTATTGCATTGAACTGGAGGCTCACACTGAATTACTTGTCTATGGTACATGATTGTCAGTGGTTTGTGAGGACACTTTGTGATACTCCAGAAATGGAACTCAAACATGGTGAAGGCTTATGACGGAAATTTTTCTGTTTTCCCTAACAACAGGAAACTCATAAACCTGAACACAAATAAGGTTTATGACAAACCCTCAAATAAATGGGTCAGAAGCCAATCAATTCTTAGAAGGAAGTTGTGAGTCAAAAGAGTTGTGAAGACAAAAGGGAAAAGCAAGATTTGCTTCTCATATGGAAAATGTATATGCCCATCTTTACCAGGACATAAATTATGCACCAAACTGGAATGACTACCTTTAACTTTTCTAATGTCTCACCTAATTGTAGCTCCTTATTCCTGCAAAATCATATCTGTAATATATCATATCTGTATTTGGCTGTACATGATTTGAATTGGTTCAGCCATCAAGTGATACAGATCACTTCCCATGACTGCCTGTCTTCATTATTTACCAGTGTGCCAATCTTTGTGTCATCCCATAAATTTTATCAGCTCTGATTTTATCTTTGCTTTTCAGAGAATTGATAAATATTGAAGGGTGTCAAGCCTAATATGAACCCCTACTGCAACTCAGAAGCAGTCTCAGTTGACTAGGATTTCTCACTGCCTGCAACTTACCAAAATGTCAGCCTGTTCTAAACCTACTGATTTTGATTTAGCTTGGTGAAATTGTACTGCGTTAAGTTGCATTGTTAGGAAGTAAGCAGTAGATGTATTCAGATAACTTCTAGATAGGTTTAGTGTTCAGGAAAGTGAGAGGCTAATTGTGAGGCTGAAAACATGTGGAAAACATCATGGGCTGGATTTTCTGATGGATCTGTCTTGGTCTGAGACTGCACTCATGGGCTAGTCCCAAACAGTCTCACATAACATCAAATATAGCACATACCTTCACCCTGTGCAGAGTAGAAGAAACCACTTAGCTCACACAGCTGACCTAGGGCAGAACAGATGTTCTGCGTTTCAGTAGTAAGGATAACATTTTGGAAAACCAAATGTTCTCACAGCATCTCATCTAAACAAGTCATACGAAATACATATTTTTTTTTTTCAGCTGAATTATCTAAAACAATTTCCCAGTAAAAGGGAGAAATTCAAAATTCTAGGACTGAATACTTTTTTAATTACCTGTCCATGGATTCCAGATAAAGATGATGTATCAGGTAAGAAAATATCACTACATTATGTAAAAGCTTATCCTTGAAAATTCTTGAGAGAGAAAAAAAATCATAAAAAGAAGGACATGCCAATAACCAAATAATCTCTTTCAAAATATCTGACTTTCTTTAATGCTGTTGTGAATTTATAGATTTGCTATTTTGTTAACTTTTATTTTAAAAGGATCACTGTATTGATCCAAAATAATCATATTAAATGTTCATATAAGCCCTATCAAAATGACATTGCCTATTAGAAAAAAACTGGTGGTCTACACAGCAAGGTTTTGAGGAAAATGCAGACTAACTATTTCAGTTGGGGATTTGGTAGCCACAAATGATTTGGACTTTGGCCAGAATATTATAGTTAATAGCCCCTCTTTTGTGAAAAGTGCCATGGGATTTTTAATGACAAGCCAGGCAGGAGGAGCTGAATTTTACATCTCTTCCAAAAGCAGCTTTATGAAAGTGGCAAGAGGTTTTATTTGGTCTTACTGAAGGAGTTTGTAAAAATGTGACTCACTGACGCCTCTAAATTATATTTTTGAAAAAATAAAAAATGAGCTGTTTTTCTCTATTAATTCATAAAAATGTAGATTTAAAAAATATCTTTATTTGAAGTCTATATTAGCAATAATCCTGTTTAATATTAAACTTATATACTTGTTTGACAAAAGAAGCACACAGATGTTCAACTTCTTTTAAAAGCTTTTTTTTCTAATGTGTATGATATTTTATTTGCAATGCTATTTAGATAAGCAGAATAGAAGTTAAATTCACATGCTCCATATTCATAAGTGAAATGAAAATTAAATTCATATAAGCTTATGAGCTCATGTGATGGATTAATAGATTTGGTTTGGATATGAAGTTGCTGTAGATAACAAGTTATCCTTGTGACTGCAGAACTCCTCTCCTGCACTAGGCAGTAAAGCTCTTCCTTTATCTCTGAAATACTCCAAGCAATATCAGTTTTCTCAGTTGCTGTAAAAGGGATCCATAGTTAGTCCTTTATATTTCATTTCCATTTCCTCATCTTTGTAGATCATCCATAGACTTCCTTCAGGCTATGAATATGGTAGGAGAAAAGTGTTATTCCCATTCCCCTCTTTTTAGTTTCTCTGTTTTGCAGAATCCTTTGGTTTAGGGAGAAGTTTTGGTCTTATGCATGTTCCCTGCCACTTGAAGCCACTACCTTCTGTTCTTTTCTGTGTAGTTTCTCTTCCTACCTCTTCTGGTTTGTTCCACTTCCCTAGGTGAGGAGCAAAAGTGGAAAAAGCAGAGGTTTCCACTCAGCTGTAAGACAGGACGCACTCTGTTCACTAAGCAGGGAGATTTTCAACCACAGCTACACAAGGCCATCTTTAGAGCTTCAGGTGCCCCAAGCAAGACTAGGTAATCGTGCCCTGGGATGAGGTCAAAGTTGGTTTAACAGAGGGTTTCAGAACCAAAAATGAAAGCTTTTGTATCTCAGTTCAGAGGAAAGACAACCATTAGAAGTACATCTCAGTGTCACATTGTTAGGCAGAGATGTTATTAACATCACTGATGTACATGTGTAGTAAGCCAGAGGCACAAAAATGCTTCTATCTGGTTAAAATGTACACACTTGGGCAATGCCAGTGGACATTTTACACTTAAAGGGACAGAAGAGACTTTCTGTGGTAGAAAAATGAGCTCAAAGAATACTTGCCCCTATCAGTGCCCCTTCCACTTTGGTATCCCATGTGGACACTTGTTTAGAGTTCCCCTAAGGCTGACCCTGCAGCTAGACTGTGTACAGAACAAGATTGCCTACTGTATGAGAAGGAGGAGCAGAGGGTTCAGGCCCCTAATCAGCAATGACATTTCTGTTTCCTGACACTGCAGAACAAGGAACAAGGGGTCATTCCACGTAGGAAACTCAAATGCAAACCTGCCAATTAAGGGAAACCTATAGTTAGAAGGAATGTCACAAGCAAAGAGACAGAAACACATAAGAAGAACAAAGGCATTTTTAAAGATAAGCAAAGAAAATAATCAAGAACCAATGCTCTAGGGAGTTAGGAAAAAAAAAAAAACCAAAACACCAAAACATACAAGCAAAAAATAAACCTTCGCCAAACCCAAAGTACAAGTATGTCTGTATGCCCTGACAAAATAGTTTAAAAATATATCAAATGTCCAAAAAGAAAGTATGAAAATGAAGCTGCTGGGCATTAGATTGAAGAAACCAGAGATCAGAGATTATGGATTATAGGTGCTATAACATAAAATTCTGTAATGAAGGGTGAACAACACAGGACATAAGTTATCCCTATAAGACTAGTTAAACAACATGAACACTTTACCCTGACCCTTAAAATTATTTCAAATTGTGAAAAAATTCAGAAAAAAATTATAAGCATATTTAAGTGCACACCTGAAGAATGTAAAAATGAGACGAAAGGGATAAATCTTGCTTTTTTAATTTTTTTATTTTTAATCCAATAGTCTCCTACCGTCTCCTTCTCCTTTCCTTGACTATATCAATATACTGGTACAAGTTCTTCCCTGTTATGAATATAATCAAAATTAGGACACTTGGTCAATTCAATTATCTTGTTATTAATGCTTGATAATGGAACAAAGATTGTGTAAATTACAACTTGAAGTAAAAAGTAGTGGGAACTCGCCTGCTGTGGAAATAACTGCAAAAATGATTCTATCCCTGAGTACTTGCATTTATATTTAAATTGTAATAATGTCATTTTCAAATTTAAAAAATCTTAATTTTTTGCTTTAAAGACTTATTGTACTTGTTTCTCTCAAAAAATAAATACTTATTTAAAATTGAAAATCATTAGATTTATAGTGGTTTAATGCTAAAAAGCACGTCCATATATATGAAATACATACTTGAAGGATTCAGTGGAATTGACTGAGAATAGACAATGTGAATTTTAAGAATTCGAAATCCAATTTTGTTAGGTTTCAGTGTTTCAGTTTTGTAATCCTGTTCTATGACTTGGTTTTAACATCATCTTGGTTTTAACATCATCCATTGGTGTCAGAACACAGTTCTGCAGGAACAGCAGTAATATATTACTTGAGTTTTCTTTTTCCCGGGGCGAAGCCTCTATGAATGAATGATATCAATGCCAGCAGAAGATCCAACACTCTAGACTGGGGATCTATGCCAGTATGTTAATAAAACTTTCAAAGATTAAACAAAAGAGAAATAGTCTTTAATCAAGAATAGACAAGAGTTGTTATCAATTCCTCCAATTTATTTCTTGCAGCTCTGTATAATGCCTGTTTTCTCCTGGGGAATTTTCTGGACTGTATACAATGATACTGAAGAAATGAAAACTGTTTTGGTTGATCATTTGAATCTGTTTCCTTTCCATGAGAAGACAACAGAGATGACAAGATATGGTCAGCTATTTAAACCCAAAATGAGTGTATAAGTTTGGGATCTTTGGTCTGAGCCCAGTCAAGTTTATAATTCAAGTATTTTACTTAGTAAATAACTGCCTATATCTCAAGAAAATAATGTCAGTTTTCTACTATCATACATGACTGGCACCAAATTCTGTTGCTAGAGGAGGTGGAGATGCCTTAGGTAAGCAGAACCCTACAATAAAAAAATCAAGATGATATTTCTCCTATCATTCATATCTCTTCCAAGGTGTTATAATGTTTACTTTTGTATTAGGAAGAAGCATTCAGGCAGATCAGCTGGGAAAACTCCTAGCTGTTGTCCTCCCGACAGTACACTTTCTGAGAAATTGTTGTCCCTTCTTTCTACTTAGAGAATGTATCAATAATGGCAGTACAAAAGCTAAAGATTAAAGTCAATTACATTTTCTTAAGATTTCTATGCATTGCTAGGGAGATAGAAAAGATTTTCCTATTTGTATTGGACTGATTGTGTGTCCTGCTTTTTGTGTAAACTTTCTTTCTGATTAATAACTGAGTATATGAAACTTAATAAAGTAAAAAATTACAGAAAATACTCTGTTTTACTTTTGAAGTGAAGAATTTAATAAAAAATCAAAGCATATTGTGTGTCCTATTACAGAATTAAAAATGGTATACATTAATAGTACAGAAATAAGCTGGATTTTTTAAAAGGAAAAAATTCAGTAGTGTTTTCAACATGGTAATAATTGAAGCATCTCTGCATTGCTAATGTGGTATGAATAAGACTATATGAGGGAAAAAATAAAGATGGAATATTTTTAATTTAAGTTTAAGGCTGGTACCATTTAGGCTGGTATTAATTTTTTTAAGAAGTTAAAGAAGAAAATACTAATGAGAGAGGAAATAATAATATCATAAATAAAATAAATCTTAAAATGTTCTATTTCTTTGGTTGGCCATTAAGTGAAATAACTTGCACCTCTAGGGTCCTTTTCAAATAAATGTGTGTCTCAAGGAGCTACTGCACACCAGCACTGGAGAGAATGTATGAAAAAGAAGTGTGGTAGGCCTTGTAAACCAGCAACAAACTTGTCCCAGTCAAAACATTTGTGAGTCAGAGAATTGTATGCAATTTTGATTACTGACTTGAGTACTGGGGAAAGCAGGAATACAAACAGTGTGTTAAACTCATACATTCTCCCCTTCTCCAGAGTTAATTGGCCTCTTATTCTCCAATGGTTGCACGTAGTTGATGAAAACTCCTCTGGTGAGGCTGTAAGGCAGGGAAGGGAGGCTGAGACAGGGCAGTCCCTTGGGGGTGTGTGCATGCATCCCTTGTCCTACCCCTGCACACCTCTGCGGGGGAGACCATGGGCTCCTTCAAGGCTCTGGCACACACCAAGGTGCTCATTTCGGTGCCAGAACTGTTGGGAATCCTTCCTGGCTAGCACAGAGCAGCCCTAGGCTCCTCCCAGGCCATCACTCCACATTCTCCAGCTGCCCAGCCCTCCTAAGGGCACGGTCACTGTGGATGAGCGCAATAAAAAGTGTCAGCGCCCGTTCTGGGGTACAGCAGTACCATACCACTGTTCCCAGTAACTCTGCTAATTTTTCACAATATACTATAAAGAATCAGTCTGAACCTTGTGTTTTAATAAAAACATTCCAAACATAGATCCTCATTACTTTTACAGGAGGTTTTAAACAAAGTAAGCAATGACTTTTGCACCCTCTGCTCTCATGAGAAGCTCAGTTGACATCTACAGTGCTGTGTTAGGATTATATTATGCTTCATAATGAAACTGAAGAGTCTTTTGCCTTATCTCTAAAACCTTCTTTGGCTTGTAGAAGCCTGGGTTTCATCTTATATTTACAAGCATCCAAAAGAAAAAGAAGCTGAGTATCATTTGTATAATGCAATTTTATTTACACATACATTTATTATTGATACATATATTTATAGAACCGAGAGGAGACTAGGAGGCATATAATAAGTTTTCAAAAAAAGGACATATAGTGTACTTGTCTACAAGTTTACACTTGCAGTTAAAAATTTAATGTACATTCTGAATTTTAATCCATTCATGTGTATATGAAATGTTTTTCCGATATTTCATACTAAATGTAATCATATGGTTGTCCGGAAGCCATTTATAATTTTTTTTGTATTTAATCAACACGTCACATAAAGGTGGACTATATTCAAGCAGCTGAATACTTCCTGATATATCTGTTATGGATGTTGTTCCAGTGTTTGGCTACTTGACAGACCTATAACTTATACTGGAGAGAGAGAACATGTTGAGATTTTCTATGCTGTATGTCTCTTGAGCGTGTGAAAATGTTCTAGGAGAACATGGCTATATCTTTACTACAGCAACCGAGTGCTGTGGGTCCCTTCTGGAGACAGGAGGATGGGCTGGAGCTTTGTTTCAGCCTCTTATGAACACTCTGAGGGTTATTGCTGCTTTGCACTGTCTTGCCCAAACAGATTGAGATGCTGCAAAGAGGAGAGAATCAAAGATGTCAGGTCTTGTAGAGAAGAAAAGTTATTGTACACCCACTGTTTTCTCTATCCTTTCTGCTCTTGAGATGGACATATCACTTCCACCCACCTGCAGCACTACAAACTCCCCATATATCTCTGAGGTGTGAACCTGGAAATTTAAATGAATGAACAGCAAAAAGGTCAAGCTTCTCGAGCTTAAAGTTGAAAGGAAAAGATTGCAATCCCTGATCAAGGCTTTTTTACTGCTCAGTTTTTGGAGAAAGCAAACTGAATGATGCTTAAGAATCAAAAAGAAATGAGTCCTGAAATTTCCCCCTGAAGGAAAAAAAGTAAATAAGAATTCCATGCTAAGGAATTAAAAAAAAAATTGTCTTGCAGATAATAAAATGTATTTTTTTTTAATATATAATTTTCTAATTTTGTTTCGATGGATTCTACATTTAGTAAGTAAATTTTTTGGTTTAGTGGTAAGGTCAAGACATTAATTATATGTTAATTGCTTATTATTTAATATTAAGTCTCTGATAAAAAAGGTGCAGAAAAATAAAACAAAAAATTAATACATGAAGTAAAACTCAGTGAAACCACAGAAACTACTCCAGATTTACATTGCTTTAATAACAGAAGTAGGTATTCCCCCTCTTCTTTGTTCAAATTATTTTAAATTAAATGAAGTTCATCAGTTAAACTGTAATGAATGAATTAAACTACAACTTTTTCTCACATCACGCACAGAAAAGAGTTTTCCATAAATAGCTGCTTCCATAAAGGTAAGGACATATTCCTAAAATCAGTAAATGAAAACTTATATAATATGTCAACATTTTTCAAGAGTTTTAACTACCACTTTAATTCAATATCTCAATAATAAAAAGTTCCTGAGCTCTCCTCCTTGCTTCCAGAATGGCCTAGAGGTTTTGCATTCCATTTTCAATCTAGTCTGTTTTCTTGCAGCTACTATTTTTTTATTATATCTGCTCTGATATAACTGCTTCTGGAAATTATCCAGTCTGTTCAAATTCATCTTATATCTTAAAGAAGCATTGAGATTGATCTACCTTGTCTTAGAAAGACATCTAACTGATTTTTTTTCTTCTATGTCCAGTATGTAAGTACATACAGATTCACTGAGGCAGTACTTTTGGTTACCTCTTGAAAAACTCATTTTTATTCAGTCATCCATGAAGTGTGGTGAGCAGCTTGAATGACAAGTTTGCTTTGTAAACTCTATCCAAGTTATGTTTAGGATGAACAAAAACCAACCAAAAGATAATATTTCAAATGGTTTTAAATTTTTTCAACAGAACTAGAAACAAACAAACAAAGCCAAAACACACTCTCCCTAACTCAAACAAAATAAAACACCAAACAAAAAATCCTCTCTGATGCTCACTAAATTTTTGAATAGAATCTTCTATTTCTTCTTCCATAAACAACACCTACATATATTTTCTTTCTTGGAGCTTTTACTTTTAGTATTTTTAAGAAATGTGAGACAGGTTTACTGCTCTTTTTTTTTTTT
>VXBB01018234.1:249823-277900 GCA_013399915.1 Illadopsis cleaveri | reverse complement strand
TTTTTTTTTTTTTTTTTTTTTTTTTTTTTTTTTCCAGTTTGCATTTCCTTGAAAGATATAAGACTGCTGCCATGAGGTCTTCAGTAATGTTTAGAAGCAAGAGATCTGTAGACCAGAGGTTTCTCTAAATTAAAGGAAATGTGAACAGGTTTCATTGCAACAGTACTTCATAGATAAACACTAATGATATTTTCATTTTTGTTGCTAAGAATCTTCTAGATGGGGGTTATGCACACTTTAGTACGAAGCATCTTGTTACAGAAAACACTACTGGTTTGTCTAAAATTTCTACTGTCCTGAAAGTGTCTAAAAATGAATACTACGTTCTTAGCATCAGTCTATGCCCCAAGGAGCATTATTAGCTATTGCTTGTAGGGATGTTGTTGCTGCTTCGATAAGCAAAGCCTTTTCAGTATGCATTAATACAAATGTATAACAGAATTACAAAGTTAGTTGGTTCTTCATATGGATTCACCAAATATTGCAAACATTAGAGACATTATAAATATTCGGTACTGCTGTATTTTGTGTCTTCTTTTTCTGAATTAGCCAGAACATCCCATAATGAGGGAAAAATAATAGGACAAACAGCATTTTTCTTCTTTCTTTTAATTTTCTGTTTCTTTTTCCCCCTATTTTTGTCACAGGAGTGTTTAAAAATCTAGAAATTACAAAAAATCTTCCCGTTGATTCATGATTTTTTTCAGACCAAAGTGGAAACTTGCTGCTGCAGGGAAAAAAAAAAAGTAGTTTAAATCAAATCAAAATTGAAGTGATTTATTAATTTATTAACCACATATATTTTACTAGGCATCAATGAACTATGTATTGAGAGTCAATACTGGTACAATAATGAATAAACCATGTCACTTAGATTCTTGGAAAAAGTTAATAAATGGAAAGACCTGGAAATTTTGAAACACCCTTCTATCACTAATACTAAGAACTTCTAATTGTGGAGGAACACATGCACATAAACACAGAAACATGCACCCACTGCTGTAGGATTTGGAGGGTGCAGATCCCTGTCATCTCAACATGAGGGACCCTACCTGCAAAAGCCTGTGCTTCAGCTTAGTGCTGTCATTTCTTACCCCAGAGGTGACAGCCCCCAGGAAGAAACCCCCGTTCACTCAGAGTACAGGCCCCCAGGATGTGCCTATGGTAGTTGTGAGTGAGCTGCACATGTTGCTGGGAGCAGCCGTGGCAGAGGGCTGAGGGACCACTTCTGGCAGCCTTTTGCCTTCTGCTCTCACCTCCACTACCTCTCTCCACTGTCATAAATTTTCAGGCTTAGTTTATGCTTCCTTTCAGGTTGAGTCCTTTATTCCCAACATCATTCAGAGCTGACTTTGGGGTCTTGTTCAATGGCAAGTTGAATCTGAGTCAGCAGTGCCCTGGCAGCCAGGAGGGCCAAGCCTGTCCTGGGGTGCATCAGGCACAGCATCACCACCCGGGCAAGGGAGGGGATTGTCCTGCTCGGCTCTGCTCTGGGGAGCTTCATCTTGAATATTGTGTGCAGTGTTGGGCACCACAATGTAATAAGGATGTAAAGCTATTAGAGATCATCCAAGGGAGGGCCAAGATGGTGAACTGCCTTGAAGGGAAGCCATATGAGAAGCAGCTGAGGTCACTTGGTCTGTTCAGCCTGGAGCGGAGGAGACTGAGAGGAGACCTCAGCACAGTCTGCAACTTCCTTGTGGGAGGAAGAGGAGGGACAGGCACTGATCTCTGCTCTGTGGTGACCTGGGACAGCACCCAATGGCCTGAAACTGTCAGAGGAGGTTTAGGTTGAATATTATAAAGAGGTTCTTCACTCAAAGGTTGGTTGGGCTGGAACAGGCTCCCGAGGGATTTAGTTACAGCACCAAGCCTGACAGAGTTCAGGAAATGTTTGGACAGTGCTCTCAGGCCCCTGGTGTGGTTCCTGGGGTTGTCCTGTGCAGGGCCAGAAGTTGGACTGTGATGTTTCATTGTGGGTCCCTTCCATCTCAAGATATTTTATGGTTCTGCAATCTCTGAATATTTTTTCTTCTGGTTAATGTTCATGATTCTCTTTAATATGGCCTATCAGTTTTGGGCAGACACACCCTAGACAATTTTGCATATTTAAGCCACGTGGACACCATGTACACACACACCTTTATGCTAGCAAATACTGATAACCAAACTGTTTGCCAAACTGAATGCCCCATATAAGGGCCATACAAGCAAATCAATGCATACAACCCATATTTTTAATGTCCATAATGGACAATTGTTTTTCTGGTTTGTATTTTAACCATTGCCTCAAACATCCCTGTTATGTTACTCTTGTATACAAGAATTTGGACATGGTAATAATCTTGAGCAACATTAGAACATGTGTTAATACAATGACTTCAAGCTTTACATTTGACACTAATAAACAATGTAGAGTATATTTTCTCTTTTATGAGGTGCTTTAAACAGAAATTCTCCATTTTCACAATTATGATGCTATCATATTATATGTGGGCATCACTCCTTTCATCCTAGATCAGAACTCCTGTGTAAAGATGACTCTTCAGGACCTCACACCTATTTCCATGCTGCTTTGATGAAGAGAGAAGTTGTAATTTTGTACATTGATGAATGAATAAAAGTAAGCATTGCATTAAAGCAGTAGACGCAAAATTCCATGAGTCCTCAATCACCCTCTGCTTCTCAGTGTGCAGTACCTGAGGAAAGGAGGTTGGAATATTCACAGTCTATAAAGTCATGGAATGCTAGGGTTTGAAGTCTGGTTTAGCTATTTTTTACTCCTCACTTTTCTGTGCAATATATCAGTTTCTGTATCTAGATATATCTAAGATATTTGGACATATATCTAGATTATTTGGTAACTCTTTACAAAAATATTAAGCATTAATAAAACCTATCCTCCTTTCTAAATATGTTGACAATCACTTTTGATTTATATACTCCTACTTTATTTATGCCCAATACTTCTTGCCTTTATCTTTAGTTATGTGTCAAGTTTGTGAAAAAAACTTGCCAGTGTAAGCTCTCCATTACTGAAACAACATGTACATTATTTCCTCTTTATTAATATTGGGGGTTTTGCTTCTTCCCCTTTTTTTCTCCTTTTTTTATTTTTCTAAAAGAGTACATGAGGCATTATATCTACTGTTGTATTAAGAATCAAGTATGACTTTTTCTTCCTACTTTTAAAAAGATATTGAAAACAAAAGCAGACTCAAAATGCTTTTAAAACATACAACTTAGAAATTTACTATGTCTAATCCAGAATTAGAGAAATTTAAAACTTACATTAACTCACTAAAATTATTCCATTTTTTAAACCAAGGAAAAGGAGATTAAACATCAAAGAAGGGAAAACTTTACTGACCTAAAGCCAATGAGCAGACTGTGGGCTTGGTATAAAAGAACCTACAATGCTATTCTGTCATTGTCTTTATGAGAAAAAGGTCATGCAAATTCTGGTGCTGGAAAAATGAAGGAGATAAATTCTAAAATAAGGAAATTATGATAAATATATTCTTTTGCATTTGCATTAAACATTCCAGTTGATTGGTATTAGCATTAGGTTAAAATATTTATGGCACTTGTTCTGGATAAATCACATCAATATAATTTATTATTTAAGAAGAAGTGAGAATAATCTGCTTCAGTGCAGATAATATTGTTATTCATGCTGTCCTGATGAACACTAGCTTTAAACAAGTGGAAAAATGTTAAGTCTTTGTACACTCTTGATTTAGAAAACTGTAACAATATTATGATTTTAAATACCTTTTAATTTAGAAGAGGACACTCAAATAAGAGAGGGATTAAAATGTGTAAAAAGAAGGAAGATGAATATGCCCTAAAGATATCACCAGAGTACAGCCTGTACTGATCTACCTCTGTATTGGCACTGGGGTCATCAATCAGGTTAGCCGCCAGTAGATTTTATGGTCCTTAAATTTTTTAGAATATCATGGTTTGTTCCTGGCAAACACAATATTAATGATGATAGGACACTTGGTTTTTTTACCTTTATGTAATATAGATTGTATTCTTTTAGTGGAACATATATACTACCGTGATAATTCAAATATATACTACCATGATAATTCAAATGAAGGAAAAACCTCCCATGGATTTAGAGATAGAAATTGACTAAGATAAAGGTATGCAAAAGTTTTGAAGTTAAGATTTAGTATTTTTTTGTATTGGAAATATTTTTATAATATTGCAGGTATTATTTGCTTAGCATCAATCTGTACAAGTATACAAAGAGGATTCAGATCCTACCTTGCAAACTGAAGTTTATCCAAATGAAGGTAGCATATTTCAGACATATAACACTGTCTATTTTCAAGTAAAATTTCACATTTTCTTTTAAATATTACTTTACCCCTGGGTAATTATCAGAGAGAGAGTTTATAAAAGAAATTTTCACCGAATCCAGGTCTGCATACACAGGAGGCTGTTTGCAACATGTGAACTGTAAAAAGAGAGATGAAGGAAATAATCAGACTTAATAAAGCTATTTCAGATAAATTCATGTGCTAAGAAAGAGTACAGAAAACATTTGAACTTGAAAATTTGGAAAGGATGATGCAAAATCAGACAGTAATTCAGGAGATGAGTGGAGCAGGCAGTACATTTTTTGGTGGTAGAGAGAGAAAAGAAAACCATCAAGACTGCAAAAAAGTAACAAAACCCAGTAGACTGTTCAGTAAGAAGCAGGCTTCAAACCCGGTGTGAGGAGCATTTTGCAGTTGCTGGTCTTAATGTGATCAGGAAAGGGATCAAAAATCCCTAGGGAAAAAAAAGAAGGAAATACTGCATTGAGATTTCAATAATAGCAGATGAGAAATTGTAGTATAGTTTAGGGGCTGAAGAGGGGAAAACTCCAGAGGAGCTATGTAAAACAAGGACTGGAAAAAAGTTAGGAACAGCCAAAATATCTTGGAAGCATGGACACAGAATCCAGAAAAGCCTAGATCAGTGATGACACTAGGGAGAAAAAAAAATGAAGAAAACTTGTGATGGAGAAAGAGTAGGGAAAATTTTTCAGAGGATATTTTTCAAAGCCTTTTCCAGCTTCATAGTTTCTAAAGCTTACTGAAGTTCCAGTAGTTTTTGTCCACTTTGTTTTTCTATAGTCTTCATATGACAGTCTCCATATATTTGCCATTGCAATGAACATTGCTATTGGGTCTATGAAGATTTGTACTGACCTCATTTTGTCATCAGCTTGACATTATAATTTCATCTCCAGAGAAACATTGAAACACTTTTCATCATGATTTGATATTGTAAATGTGGTGACCATAAATAGTAATAAAAATTCCTTGCAATTGCATTTTGACATCATAATGCAATCTCCATAGTCTTCACTTGACATTATGATGAGATTGTGGCAATGCTAACTTTGTATGAATGAAGCTGGGCCCATGGAATGAAAAATTTAAAGTACAGTTTTGTGCATAGAGAGCAAATGGTTATAAATAAATACATATTTTATCATAATTAATTTTTTTGTTAAAAATTAGAACGCATTCTCTATCCATCTGAGGAATGTAGATCTGGAACATTCTGTTAAGTGAGGAGATCAGAAAACTTTTTGAATTTATGCAAATGAAAATATAGCATGTTTAGTGCCATAACAGAGACTTGGAATCTGTGACAGGAAAGTTCTTCACGATTCTGTTGTCTTCTGAGGCATGTACTTCTGCCTTAGTTCTTGAGTAGAGTTGGAATAGCGGCTAAACATGAATTTTTAAGTTTAAACACATGCATATGTCTTACAACATAGATCACATGTTTATCTGCTTGGTGTAAAAAAAAGAGCATCCCTTGGAGTAAAAAGTCTGGTGTGGGCCTGTTTGATTCTCTAAAACTTCAAGTTCAGAGTTGTTAAGTATAGTGACAGACTGATTTAAACAGTGACTTTCATCCTCCTAAATTAGTCATTACTCTAATACGAACTGGAATGACATTTTTTAAAAGTCAAAGCATTGCTGATTTTTTTGTGGAACCTGAATTGATGACCTCCTGGTAAAATACATTTATCTTATTATTAGATCTTTGAGACACTATATCACTTGTAACCTTTACTTAAAGCATTTTCTTGCAGATATCTTTCTGTTTTTTGCAATGCAGTCTACAACAAATATTTAAAAATAAGTAAAAGGTACTATCCCTGGATTATAACTATGGTACTAGACAGACTGACATCTTCAGTTTTGAGTTTTTCTCTTTTATTGATAAAATTTAATGTCTTCACTAGAGTTTAGCTTTTGGAACTTGAATAAGGCATAGATAAAATTTCCTGTCTTTCACAAGCTGTATTTTTTATGGTTATTTCTCTTGTCTGTCTTTCTTTTATCTTGGGAGTGACTAGAAAATATAGTGTAAAATTATTTAAAGTGTGGTCAAATGCATAAAGCATATGCTTAGAACCATGCGGGTTGAAAGTTTACTCCTGGCTCCGGTCCTAAACTGCCAGTGCACTTTACCTCTCTAAGGCATTTAAAAGATGAAAGTGTACCTAACAGGCTTAGAACCCTTCAAGGATGAGGTGGAATAGAATAATCTTATCACAGAATCATGGAATCATAGAATGTTAAAAGGTTGGAATGGGCTTTAAGGATTATCTAGTCCCAACCCCCTTCCATGGACAGGGACAACTTCCACTGGCCCGGGTTGCTCAAGGCCTTTGCCAACTTTTCTTTGGCGGCTGCTGGGGCTGAGGCATCCACAGCCTCCTGGACAACCTGTTCCTGCACCTCACCACCTGCAGTAAAGAATTTCTTCCTGATATCTAACCCAAATTTGCCCTCTTTTCATTTGTACCCATTAAGCCTTCTCTAATTGTGACAGTTCCTGATGAAACATATAAACACATATATTTTTTTAAAGTATTATATGTATTAAAATATTTTAGAAGGTAATTTTATCACTGAGTAGTCTTGATATAAAAAAATAATAATTTAAAAGTATATAAGAAAATTATAATTACATCTAAAAATTTTTGGGTGTTTGTATTCCATTTTCAGATGAGGTAAACCTAATTGCCCATAAATTTTGTATATATACAGAGCTAAATAATAAAATAATGTTTCCTAAATGGCATCATGTTTTCATGTCTTTTAAATAATTGTATTTTTTTCATGAGATTGTGGTGTTTTTATGTTAAATTGTAATAACCTGGAGTTCAAACCAGAAGGTACAAAAAAGCATAAAGATTTTGTAAGTGGACACTTATGTGCAGAGCAACTATAAATTTCTTGGTAAATTTTTCTAATTATTTCTATGAAATTCAGAAAATTAGCTGACACATTTACTGCTATAGCTTTTCTTCTTTACCCCTTTGTGAATAAGAAACACTGTAACACAAGATAACACCAGTGCAAGCATACTATGAGAACTTGTTTTTCAATAGGGAAAGTTTAAGATGTCTTCAATATTAACTGATTTTACTTGTATTCGAAAATAAATATATTTAAATAGTAACTAAAAGATTATTAGAATTTTGATGACATGAACAGTTTTAAAATGAAAAAAACCCATAAACATTGTGAAATAAATAAAAAAAATTAAAAGTAATATGAAATAATAAACAGCTGAACTATTGTAAAAAAATTTGTTTTCATTTTGAATGCATCAAGTCTTTTTTTTTTTTTTTTTTACTGTTGAAGTGGGCAATCAGGATACCATTTTTTGTTTTTATTTGGTTACTTTTTAATAATTTTCAAGATGTGTAAATATGAAATGTTGACCAAAATGAAGTTTCTAACATTGACATGAATGCTTAAGAGAAAATCTGTTTAATAGTACTACAGTTGCATACACTATTCACAGCATGTTCTGAAAGAGCAGTAAAGGGTTTGGGTTTTCAATATGGAGAGAGAACTTGTCTCCTGAAAAAGAAATAAATTCTTCAGAAGAACAGTTGTAGGCCTTATGATGTTACCTGAACATGCCCCATTTTTTCAGGTAGAGTGTATCCAGTCTATCCAGACCACTCATAGCAACTAGGCTGATGAGTTCTCTCAAAAGTAATCTATGCTTTTCCCTAATCCATTTACTGGGGCACAGCTTCTTCACTAGTGAAGGTCTGAGAGGTAGTCTGCCAAAAGGGAAGCATTTGTAAATGGCCATTAATTCCAAAATGCTTATCTCCAGTGGACAGAGATTCTTTCTGCAGTCATTTGGGAAAAGGGATTGAAGTCTGCTGGACTGAACATTTTTGCTGCAGGAATTCCCCATTGCACTGATACTGGGTTGAATTCTTCTCATTATTACTTCACATTTGAGATGTGGGCCCAGAAGAGTCCTTACCAAGATAAATATTTACTTTTAACAAAAGTACTAGTGGCTAGAAATTTTATCTGCCACTTCCATCTAGACCGTAGACCTCACAGATAATGGGGGATGTGGTTAGAGACTTGAACCCAGCAGAAGGGGGAAATTTTATAGGTAAGTAGTACATCAGCTGTTACGTAGTATTTCTTCTCATGGAGTAGTATTGCTTCAGTGTGCTGACCTGGCCTCAGGAGATCACAGACATTTCCATCAAGAGAAACTAAAATTCTCACCTTTTTAGTTTGGAATATCCTGTAGTATATCTACAACCATAACATATGGATTCTCTTTTACATGATTTCCACATAAGATGATAGTTGATAAGGTAGACCATGATCATAGAGTCCAGCCAATAATACAATTGTTTTGTAAGTATTTAACACTGGTGTGCTGAGGGAAATTATTTTTTTAATAGTCTTCCATTTTCTGTTTCTTATTTTAAATTCAAAAAATCTTTTAATAGACACTGAAAATCAGTTTACAAGTCTGATGATGAAAATATTTTGCCTGTAAACATTCACATACAGTAAATGTAGTCAGATCTCAATTTTCTGAATTTTTACTTTAATTACTAAAATAGTTTATGTTTATTGCAGTGCTCAGACTGCCTTAATTCAGTACATAAGTAGGGCAATTGATGTGAATCCCAACATCTGGCAATCAGAGATTTAATGAGTTACTTTTTAAAGAAATGTCTGTCTGCCGGAGGGGTCTATAATGCAATTAGACACATTAGCACTTTCTCAGTCATTTGGGGGTATTTTTCATGAGAAAATGGAAGTGATTGGTGCGAGCTGTAAATTTTTTGCACTTTTGGAAGACAAATACTCATAATACATTCACATTTCAGTTTTATAAGGAGGATTTTGTTAGAATGATGTAATATATTTGTTGCAATTTCTGAGTGTTTGTAAAATGGAAGGATTTAGTCACAAATGAGAGTGTACAGTTACAAGCTTTTTTGTCAAACTTTGTTTTACGCTAACAATTCAGGAAAAAGGATGCTGCTGAATTATTTAATCTAGAAGTCAACAATCCAAATTCAAAGAAATTCCTGAGAAACCTTTTTAACCAGTAATACAATTTGGAAAGGATTAAATTTTTTTTACTTTTTGTTTTCTCTTTTTAATTGTTTTCTTACTCACATTTATTGGATTTTTGAAACTAATTAATTTCAATCTCAAAATACATAAGAACAATTTCAGGAATTTTAAGTTAAATATAACACAGAAAAAAAATTAACACTTTGATATTTGTGTCCACATTGTAAATCTCCTGAAGATTTTTTAGTAGGAATACAAAAGTAATTTCTTGCTTTACTGGAGATTTTCTGATACAAATGTCAAAAATTTGCACTCGTCCTGTGGCTTTTGAAAGCACCTCACTTCTTAGAAAATTAACTTTAGTGATTAGGAATAGAATGATTGCAAAAGTAAGTTTAAAGATGTACGTTTATACATTGCTATATGCATTTTATGCATTTCGTAATTTTATATATATCTGTGCCCAAGGCAAACATGGTCAAGGCTATGATTTTATAAATAAAGAAAGATGGAAAAAGAAAGAATATTAATCCTAAAAACTATTTGGAATATTTGCATAATTTTACAATATAAATAATCTACTTGCAATTATTCAATTAAGAGGTAAAACTATTGTCTTTAGTAATTAAGTAACCTGTGTTACAGAGGAGTTTATCACAGCATTTAAAATAAACTCAGTTGTGTGAACAAAGTGGAAACTTAAGTGGACCCTAAGTATTTTTTTGTTTTTGCAGTTGGGTTTTTGACGTGTTAGGACACGTTCTAATTGAAACACTGAACTTCATGTGCTTTTTGCCAACAGCCTATGAATATAATTTCTGCTGATTTAAGAATCTGATGTCAGGGCAGTAAGTATGCAATTAGCTTTAGTTTAAGTGATAGCAGCATGCTGTAAATAAGAATCTTAATTGTGTTTGCAAGATTAAAATTCAGTTTCATTGTTTTTTTTCCCTTGCTTCTTTGGTGGCTTTGTGGTATATTCGCATTGCTACCTCTAAATGAATGTCAACTTGTTTTACCTCGACTGCAGCCAATCGATACTTCATTAGGCTGAATTGTCTTGTGCCCATGCAACCTTGAAGCTGTGGCTTAATTACCACCCGTATTATGCAGTGGCTCAGAGTGCTGTGCTCAGCTGTGTCAGTTTCGAACAAAAGCCATGCTGTTGCCTGTATTTAGGAAAAATGGACTTTTGAACTAAAGAACTATAATATTTTCTAAGTTAACAATTCATGATGATAACCTTTTTTATAATGTGTATGTCAGTTTTCAGTAAGTTTACATTTGAATAGGTTTCTGCATATTGCAAAACTTCAAAAGATGAGTACCTTTGCTTTTCATGTTCAACCCATCTTTGATTTAAGATAATTTTAAATTAATGGCAAAGTAACATTCATCTGAAAGAGAAGACAGGAGAAAGTGCAGTCAAATGGCAATCATGACAAATGACATCTCTTGTCTGAGAGTCATTTTTCCTCACTAGACTGATTTGTCATCCCCACTTTTGACATTTTTCATCCTGCTATGAAATCACATTGACAGAATAAGATATTTCTGCACTTAACAGTGGGACATAGAAGATGGTTCTCTGCCTTCATTTATTTTTTGTATTACATTTAAGGGTTTGTAAAATTTGTAAGCAACTAAAGTCTGATGACAAATTTCATTTGCTTTATAAAAGATAAAGTTCGCACTGCCCTATAATCCTAAAGTAAATGTTGCTATTACATTTGTGTCAGGTCATTATGCAACATAGAGAAAAACAAATCTCCATGAAGAAGATTTTCCGCTTGGGAGTATTGTCTTGAAATGAGTGAGGATTATCAAATCCAGTAACAATGAAAACAAACTACCTAACTTCAAAGTATTGTGCCCATTGCATTGGACATGTCAAAGGCCTGTGGCCAGCATTTGCAATTTCTTAATTCAGCACTAAAAAAATAAGACTTGTCCATTGCTGAACAACTTATGTCCATGCAGATAGGTATAATTTGCTTTTTTAGCTTTTTCCTCCACATCATACAAACTATACAGAGGCATCAGCATTTTCTCTTGAGTAATAAAAAAGGAAAGACGAGAGTATAGTCCTAACAGGCAATCCTCAGAGATCATATAGATGCAACTAAATATGTAGTGATTTGTATACATGGCACAGAGAGTAATTCTTCTTTTTGTTGTTTTTTGTTTCTTTCTGTGTTTGTTTGTGGGTTTTGGGCTGGTTTCTGTTCTTATCAAAAGCCTCATTATTACTCTTGTGTAGACCAAAATATTTATATCTGTATATGTATCTGTCCCTAGTACCTTACTGATGGTGAGTCATGCTGACCACAAAATAGGAATATTGTTGCCTTACATAAGCTGTGTTTAAATGCTCAGAGGATGATAACCACCTTTAAAATTGTTTTTAAAACCTCAGTGAGGGAAATTTATAAAAGTGTTTTCTGAGAAAATATTTTTTAATTTGTCTGATTTTTGTGTTCAATGAACTAGATCTGTGGCTAGATATCACTGCTAGCACAGTGTCTTTCAATGTTCGCATCAGATGATCAACTACTAGTAACCTCTAACACTGTTTCTAATTATCAGCATGTTGAGAATTTTCACACCCTTTTTAACATGTAAATGTTACTTGCTATACATGCCTTCTGTGTTCAGATCAGGCCTATAAAACATGCCAGAATTTGTACCAACAGTGTGAGCCTGCAACTTCATGCCAATATTAGTGTACATTCTGTTGTATATTGCCAAGTACTGTGTTTTCTATTATAGCAAAGTACAAACAAACAACTTTCACTTAATTAATTAACAAATCTTGTGTAATGCATCAGATACTTTTAATTATTATTTTCCTGCTTGAATGAAAAGGGGTGGTCACCCTTGGAACTCATATTTCATAGACTTCGTGTGGCTCTGTTCTTATTCTTTACCCACATTTATCTCCTAATAGATTTCAGGCAAGGCTCAAATCATCATTTTGTCATACTGAAGATGACATGTCAGCAGAATCAGTGCCTTTCTACCTATTATGTATAAAGAAACAAAAAACACAGCCCCACATACAAAGTGCCTATCTGTAAAAGTTTTCATTTTATCAGACAAAAAAATTGAACTGTTTGCATATAAAGGGAGTTTTTGACTAACCAAAAGGCAACACTGTTCATTTTTGCCACTATACCATTCTTAAAGCTGCAAAGTGTTTATCTGCCTTCTGTTGAAAGAAGTTCTTATTCAAATTCACAGTTCTGCATGAGAATATGGGCATAATCAATAAGCAGGACCATAATGGTTTAACTCCAGCCGGCAACTATGCACAATATAGCCACTCATTCACTCCTCACCCAGAGGATCAGGGAGAAAATCAGAAGAGTGAAAGTGGTATAACACGTGGGTTGACATAAAGACACATTAATAGGTAAAGCGAAAGCCCTGAACACAAGCAACACAAACAATTCCCTGAGGAATTCATTCACGACTTCCCATGGGTAGGTAGGTGCCCAGCCATCTCTAGGAAGGCAAGGCTCCAACATGCCTTGCAGTAACTTGGTAAGTCATACACTGATGCCTTAAGTTTTAACTTTAATGTTTTTCAGCTTCTGTGCTGCCTAGGGGTGTAGTGCTGAGCCTCATATTAAGTGCCAGTAAGTCTCTTCATAGAGTAGGTAGACAAAACAAATCCTTTTCCTGCTATAGACTAAGGGCAATAAGTACAAGTTTCAGGCCCCAACGCATAAACAATGGTGGACTGAAGAAAGAAAACAAGAAAGATGGGATTTCATAAGCTGAAGCTGTAATTGGACATTTAAACCCCAATATGAGAATGGACCAAAACTTATAAAAGTGTGAGACCTCGTGAGTGGTCGCTCATTCTGTGACCATTCTAAGTCCACCTTGGGTGTAGCCCTGGTCAGACTCTTGTGCTGCCCAAGGTGTATCCTTAAAGGCCTTTCAATTAATATCTACTTCATTCTGTAGCTCTGTGCAGTCTCTGTTCTAGGTCAGCCTTCCCAAGGCATCACACCATAGCTCTGAATGTCCCTCTTTCCTTCTTCTCTCAGCTTTCTATGCTGAGCATGACACCACATGGTGTGGGCTATCCCTTTGGTCACTTGGGGTCAGCTGTCCCAGCTGTGTTCTCTCACAACTCCTTGTATTCCTACAGCCTGAGTGTTGATGGGGTGAGAAGCACAAAAACCTTTGATACTGTGTAAGCACTGCTCAGCTGTAGTGAAAACATCCCTGAATTATCAACACTGTTGATGCATAGCACAAGTCCAAAAAAAAGCCCCATACTAGCTACCATGAATAACATGAATTCTGTCAAATTCTTCTAGCCAAAACCAGCTAGAAGAAAGATGCCATTCACTGTTCTAGTCTAAATAGAAAAGTACATTTAGGAAATCTAGTTTTAGTGTTTCATAAAGTTGTCCCTCCTTTAAATTCTTCTGCCACTTCCTCTGTTCTAATGAGTGTATGTGGGATAGAAAGACATTGTAATGAGCATGGTTTATTCCATCAAATCTAAAGCAGGTGTATTTGTATTTCTATAATGAATTACACCTGTTCATAAGAATATTTTGAGTAACTTTCTTAATATAAAATTTTTTATTATTTACTCACAAGATTTCAGGAAATGAGTGTCCAAGATAACCACACTACTGTATAACATTATACAGCCACAAGCAATCAGAAACACAACATGAAGTTCACTCTTCAGTCATGTTTTGTGATGATCTCCTCACTCTTATACAGTTTCCTCTGGTGACAGAATAACTTAAATTGGTAAAACTTTTCCCCAGTATACCCCAGCTGTATTGATACTAACTGTCATTCATTTACTAATGAATGGGTAGTTTACTAACTAAAAGGGAAGAAAACTTATATTGTAACATGAAAAAATGTCCTGAAGTGAAATTATATGTACAATTCAACCTTAATCTAAGTTCAGCCTAGTAGGAGCTATGAACTTTTTTGTTTTTTTAATGACCCAATAATTGGAGACATCAAAGTACCTGCTACTGTTCACTAGAACATTAAACCACATAGGGACAATATAACATTGAAGACAAAAAATGAGGTTTTAGGGACATTTTACCAATACTGTAAAGGTAGATTTTATTTTTTTCAAATTGAGTTGCGTTATACCTTCAAAAATCAGTTTCTGAAAACCTAAAGTTATAGTGACCTAAACCTAAAGTTATAACCTATAACCTATATAACCTAAAGTTATATATATTTACCTGGAAAGCAGAACATTTTACAAGGATAAAACAATGAAAGGCTCTAGATTTATGCATTTTCCTTGACAGAGGACAGAGATTAGTTTTGGACTTTACTAAAACATGGGCAGTAAATGTTGTCTCTGTTGATTTTGTGTTATTCATAAGTGTATATGGCCTGCAACAGATAATTAGAGCAGAAAAGGAGAAACTAAACTGGAGACGATCATTAAGATTGAATTATATGGGGCAAAATTCAGTTACTACCTGTTTGCTCAATGGGAAAAAGAAGGCAGCAAAAATCTTATTAAAAACCTAAAAAATTACCAGTAACTTCCATTGTTTTCTCCCATTTCTTTCCTTGCCAACAGTAGGTAGGGTTATGACCCATCTCGCTTCTACTGATCATCTTCATCATCACAGATGAGAGTGAATTCCATGGACTACAGTTCAGCAGGAATGTGCATCACTCTCATGAACATCAGACGTGGCCTCATGTGATCCCTGGAATGTAAAAGTAGGGCAGCAGGGAGTAGGTAAGATATTTCCTTATGTATATGATCATGATAAGAGAGATATAAAATACATTATTTCAGGGAAATGTCTGCAATTTAAAATTATTAGGGTAGGGGAAGGAATCTTGATATGTTGTTAGAGTAGGAGAAAATGTTTTTGAGGGAATAAATAAAGCATTAAATTTACTTCATTTCTGAAAAAAAATAACAGGGAAAGGATACCATAATACTTTAAAAACACTTGAAGGTGTGTTTATAAACTATAATCTAGAGTAAATGCATAAGAAGGAACAAATATCTGTAAACTGAAGTAAAACAACCAAGAATTAGAAATGTGTGAAGTTTATTAAAAAAAAATTACTGCAGCAAAACTGAAGTTGCAATTTAAACTAGCATGTTGATCTCAAATACATTGTGTGAAAACTGAAAGATCATCAGGTATCTCATATCAGACTAGATAATTTTAATGATTCTTTCTGGGTTTAAGCTATATGACTATACTAATCTAACTATCCAAATTAATTTCTTTAAAAACACATGCAAGGCCTCGTTGACAATGATGAACTGAATTCCCACCTAAGTACATTGAAATATGTTCCTGAAGGTCTTTCTTTAAATTCCTCCCACTAAAAAGCCAAAACAAAATAAAAAAAGTTATCTACTCTCAAGTTGATTTCCAGATATAAATCTAGGCATATAAATTTTCAGTATAAATTATTTTCATTGTGTAACTGGCTGTAAACTACTGAAACAGACAGTAGTCAGGAGTAAGGAGTTGAGGCAGTATAACAGGGTTATTTCATCACTCCTGTTAGGATGCTTTTTACTATTGCAAAAGGAAAATGTTCAAAAAGTTGTTAAAATATTAGAATTATTTGGTGTACTTAAGAAATTTTGGTAAACAGAAAGGCTTCATTCAGAGGGTAGGCTGGCTATAGTACATCTTCAGTTAAAATATCAAGTAGATCTGAACAAAATGTCAATATGTAATTTTTGAGTGAATGAATGTAAATTTTTACCTTTGAAAGCAAAAAAGAGTTTAAATCATAGAAACTAGTTTTAAAATATTTAAATAAAATATTTTCAGCCATACTTTCAATTATAACAATTTTGATCATTTCTTTCTATACTACTTGTAGCTTAAAGAGGCAATTTATTCACTAGTATTAAAACCGAGTTTATTAGTTTTCTTTAAAAAATGTAGCAATGAAGTGACTAGAAATTTTTATTATATTTAATAATTTATAGCATTGCAGTTAGAGAGAAGCATACATGGTTGGATATAATAAAAACTGTCATTGTTTCATACTGTTTAAGGCCAGAAGGTTCAATAGATCATCTAATCTGACCTCTTGTACATCGCCTGAGATAAATCCCGAGTGACTCAGTCATATACAAACTGTGCACAAAACTACTTTCATTTTTGAGGGGCTTAACTGAGGAGTCTTCAGCTAGTTACACGATTATTTCCAATTAACTCAATAAGTGTCTTTGTTTATCTCTAGAACTTCTGGTTCTTGGAGGTTGGAGGTTGACTCGTTGTGACGGTGGCTCTTTCTGCACGCAGTGTTACATTTTAAGAAAACTAGAATAGGATGTTTTCAGTGCTGGGTCAGGATATAAAGCCAAAGTGGATTCTCATTCTAAGCATTATTCAAACCAGTTTTGATCATATACAGTACTTTATTTTTCTTGAGTGGTAGAGAGAATGAAATCACAATGCCTGTTCCCATGATACATTATGGCAGCAAGGGTGTGTGTTTCAGCAGGTTTGCAATCTCTGGATTTGGGGTTTTCTCAGTACACTGAGCCTAGAGTTGGACCTTAGTATCTTTATCAAATTTCATCCATTGCCAAGAAAGTTTTCCAGACCAGTTTTGCACTCTCTAGTTGTTTGGCATCTTGGCCTTCAGATGGTGTTAAGCTCCTAAAAAGCTACAAACCAGAAATATTTTTGGAATGGAATTATGTGTGTGTTTAGATGAGGAGTAAGGTAGCATTTCAGCTAGACCTGAGTGACTGTAGATCTGGTGGACCACACTCTAAAACTAGAGAGTAAGGCTGTTAAGCAGTACTCAACAGACTAATTTTAGGATAATCATGTGTAAGGAAGGAATGTGTCAGTATAGTGATGACTTACAAAATGACTACTAGGTGTAGTAATTTGGCTTGTCACATGATGCTAGAGTCAAGAAAGTACAGAAACCATCATTTAGAGATCTAGGACTAAATTCTACTTTTGGTTTAAGCAGCTGGATTCCTGTGACTTATTTAGACAAGGGTGTTATTAGACCCTTTGAGTGGTTTAGTGCATTGAAAACCATAAGGAATACAACACCATATAAAATATGATATTTATGCAGTCAGTAGGTTTTTCTGCAAAAAAATATGGAAATAAATAAATCGGTTAGCATATCATGCAGCACAATGTGAAACTGATTCTGAATTGAAGTGTTGGACTAGAAGAACTGCCTTAAAGAAATAAAGAAAAGATGTAGAACCTCACAAATCTTATGCTGATTTTCATTCACTGATAGTAAAGAGCAATTTCAATCTCAATTTGTGCATGTGGACATGTTCACATAGACATGTTGACAATATTTTCTGTAGGTTTTCAACTTGGATGTCTATGCTTTGAAGTCTTCTTAAGTTCTATACAATGCTGACGGGAAGAACAGTATAAGATTCTATTTTTGTACTCTTTAGGTCACTTTCTCAAGAGTCTTTCTTTTCCATTGAATGTACAGAAAACTTAGATGCTTGAATTAGGTGAAATGACTACACCTGGAAAAGCTAGAGTTTTTATTGCTGAGTTTTTATATAATTTCATCAAAGATGTCAATGATCAGTAATGGTTGTGTAAATTCTCAGATAGGAGAACACAGGTGATGTTTAAACATGTTGATCTTTGAAATAATTTTATGCTATTCACAAGTAAGAAGGCAGGAATTTTTTATTTAGGTGAGAGAAGCTTGACTTCTGTGTGAAGTTTAGCTTTTTGATAGACTACCAATGAATTAAATTTTATATAAAGTTTTATATAAAAATTTAAGATTGTTTAAAACTAACAAATACTAGTGGTGACTGCAAAGAGCTCCCAAGAAACTTAATTCTAATGTGTTATTTCCTTCAGTTGTAGAAAATCTATGGTCTAACCAAATCTGCAAGCAATAATTCAAGGTATAAAGTATTTTGCTCTGATGACGTTCTTATTACTTTACTGTCAGCTTGAGAAGTGACACTCAAATTAGAAACCTATGCAACAGCATCAGCTTCTAAAAAAATATTAACACATAAAAATTAGTTTCTTGGTCTAGATTTTTAGTGTAATGTACCACAAGCATACAGTGTATGTCTTCCATATTTCTTTTATCTGAGGTTCTTACAAAATTTGAAGGGTAGTAGATATCCATTAGCATTCAAGTCTACTTGCCTGAGGAACTGAACCAAAATGTTCCTTAAAGTTTATTTCTTAAACTTTCTTATGAAATGAAGTGCCTTCTACCCATGTGGTTTTGGAGACTTAATTCCTGTAAGGTTGAATGCACCCCAAGAGAAAAAGGAACTGAAACCCTTATGATGACAAATCTAAAGTGTGTGCTGACCCACACTTTAGATTAAGTGGGCAAAATTCTGTACTGCTTTTAAGAATGTTTGTGCAAATATCTCTATTAGTAGTTTTCAGGTAGCTAGATGCTGCACAGAAGTGTATGGATCTGTAAGTGCCTCAGTAGTAATTTCCAGTTCTTATTCTGCCATAAGTGATGACTTGATGCGTTTAAGCCCAGAATCCCAGGCTTGGTTCTTGTGCATGTCCTAAACAGGCTTGCCTGCCTGGCTTGGAAATGGCGCTACCAACAGTCTTGGGCCCATTTTCAAGCCATTGCATAATGCACTGACAGAGATAGTGTTTTCCCTCTGTGGGTTGCACCTTTTAAAACACAATAAACAATATATTTCCTCTTAAAAGTTATTTCCATTAGCTGAAGTGTTCGAGGTCTATAATCTGACCTTTATGGTTACAGCTCACTCGAGAATCACATAGGAAAATATAAATAAATTAAGTAGCCAGGTAAAGTTTGTGCAATAACTTGACACTACAAAATGTACATACAGGTACACTTGCTGTGTAGATAATAGTTCTAGTGTTGGCTTTTAAGTCCTATTTGGTGACAGCTGTCTGTTTAAGAATTTGGCATTGTATAATTTGGGACTGAAGATGATAGAGCCACATATGAGAGATGTTGCTTCTGTGTGTGTTTGAGTGGGGAACTGTGCCTCTGTAAGCTTCAAAAGGTCAGAACTTGATTTAATAAACTTTTCTTCCCAGAAAACAAGCTTTCTTCTTGAATGTGTAACATTGTTAGAAAGCTGTATGTCTGGAGACATTGCTAATAGGCTTGTGAGACCTTTTGCTCTGCCCAATGCTGTCTTGAATAGTCATACCGGATCTGGTCTGAATAAGCCCAAATCCTTAAAATGTTATTTCCTGATCTGTATGCTTTAGATCACTTCTGCCTTCTGCAGTACTCAGCTGGGATTTCCATATCCTCCAAGTGCCCCTATGCTTCACTCTAGCATATAATTTCATCATTGGTCTAGTAGCACCCTTGTTGGTTGTCACAAATAATACCTTAAAACCTCCCTTCCTTCTCTTGCTCACTACCCAGCAGTGCTGTATTTTTACTGCTAGAAATGCCTTTAACCCCTCTGTATAATTTCTGCTTTTGCCACATAGCTGTTTTTCAGTTTGCGGTCGTTACATGACAGCACAAAACACCCTACTCATAATGCTCCTTATGTTCTCTTAGGTCATGATGCCTCTGAGACAAGGTGATTTTTATCCACTGAAAAATATTATCCTCAAGTCCTTGGATGACCAATAGGAATTAAAGGATTTTCTGATATGAAGCTTGCCTTTGATAATCTCTGATAAGATACCTATCTTCTTGCTCATTGGAATCTGGCCACCCTCAGCTTCTATAGCTTCACAGGCACTTGAGATGAGAAATAATTGCTGGAGTGGTAACCACAGGCAGCAAAGAGTACTGCATGCATCATTTACATATCATGATTCTTAATTTTGCCAATTTAATACCTAGTTCACAGGCATGTGCCATTAGCAATAGTTAACTCTCTTCCTGCCTGCTCTAGAATGCTTCAGAATACGATCATGGGTGCTCAGTCCAGTTACATTGTCTAAATAAATAACAGCCACACATACAGGATTCCTAGTTTTTCAATGAGCTCAAAAAGAATCCTTTCCTTCTGAAGCAAGGTATATGGACGGATATTGCCTACAGATGTGGCGAGACCATTAGCACTTCTACTTTTATGACTTGCATTTAGATCTAGCAAACTAATGCTTAAAATTTTGTAGAGACTTCTGCTGCTTTATCTGTGAAATGTGTAATATGCAAATGCTGCGCCTTGGTGCAACCTCTGTAACCTTTGCTCAGTCAAAGGTGAGGCCTTTTTATGAAAAAAGATCTATTTAAAACCCAGAAGAGGAAGTTATTCCAGGGTACCTTCACAATACTTAATTATGGGTTTGGATTCCAGGAGAGAAAGATTTACTGATACAGCCCTTTACCAAAGTATTTATCATTCCTAAATTTAAGCATTATGATCACCACACCGATGTGCAATGTTGCCTTACCTCTCTCATGCTTGTTCTCAAGTTGCTCCAGACTGGTGACCAAGACAATGGCCATCTGAACTACCATAGAAACTTCAGAGGAGGGAACTAGAAAACTGGGCAAGAGGAGGAGAGAAAGCTAGATCTAGTCTGTTTCTTCTATGTGGTGAGGTCCCAGTGGACATGTCCTTATGTTTCACATTCTACTCATTCAAAGTCTTCCCTCAATCAGATAGGGATATATGAGATGCCAGTTATTTTGACAAGTATTACCAGGGGCTAAAATACATCTATCCCCTATTAGGTTAGCCTGGAGTGCAATAAAACCTAGTCTGGACCTCAGATTCCTGTTTCAGCATGCTCATTGATTTACAGATGACAGGAGAGCTTGAAAGAGTGCTGAAAAAACCCACCTCCGCTTGACTCATCTTGAACTGATGCTGGAAAGTACTCATGAAGGTCCTACATCCTTAATATGGAGCAGGGAGTAGGAACTGGAGTTAGCGAATGGTACCACATATCAAACTCTCCATAGTCTCAGTGTTCAATAACACTTCTGAGATACTTGCATGATTATGAACAGAAGAGGAGCTCTAAACAGATCGGAGGACACTCTTGCACATGGTGAAATAGGCAGATACTTTCCTGAGGCAAGACCTGGTACAAGGTCCAAGGCATCTTTTTGAATGCTACATTTAACATTAAGGGTGTGTGAAAAACAGGCATGCACAGGTGTGAGCCAGGACAAGATCACTTACAACTGGCAGAGCCACAGATTTTACAAATTTTGAGAACCTTGGACTGTAGTATTTTTTTTTTTCTTTTTGCAAAGTTTATATCAGTAAACTAGATCTGGAATTTGATAGTGATCTTTCAATGAGATGATTTCTGATGATAGCTTCCAAAATTTTATTTGCTTATTAGGTTGATTCAGGCATGTTTTTAAGTGCCAGAAAACTGTGTCTACTGAGACAGAGAATAATTCATTAAGTTATGTAAAATATCACCCAAAAATTTGAGCAAAATGTAGCCACTTTGGCGTTCTGACAGCTACCATGCAATTTCAATACAGATAGTCCTGATTCTATATTGAAATACCTGTGAGCCCCATTGAATTCAGTTATTACTTTTGCATCATGTTTACATGAGAAATTTAAGTCAGAGAAGATAAACAATTCTTTTTACAGCTTATAAACTAGCTTTACTTGGATAGATTTTCCTTGGGTAAGTACCTTGACTAAATTTCAAAGTCTGGTTTCAAACTGAACTATATTAGAGTTTAAAAATATAGTTCATATGTTAAGAACTGTTAACACACGTTTCTTGCTTCTCTATAATAATAGAACTAAACCATTAAATAATTATTGAATAACTTAAATATTTTTAAGGAAATCCTATTTCATTAAGGGTAGCTCTTATATTATGTATCTCTTTGCTGAATGAAAGACAAAAGCAGGGAATACTCATTGTTACAAATGGACAATCTCACAAAGAGAATGGAAAGAAGCAGTGATGCTCTTTCTGAGAAATGAAGATGGAACTTCATATTTTTCTCAGGAAAATACCAGTAAAATATAAACAAAATAATGAAAATAAAACTACAAATAGAATTATTCATAGGCTAAATGATCTAAATTATTAATATCTATGAGGAATTCTGTAGCATGAAATGACAAGAACAAAAATGTATTGTTCAAATGATATGTTAGGAAGATTACACACCACCAAATAAGACTGAAAAAGGATGGGAGAATGATTAAAGCAACCTAGATTTAACTGAATTGTGTAAAGTCAGTATCTCTATTAACTAAATGTTTTGCTAGTATACAAAAATTCAGATATAAAACATGAAGGTAGAACTTCCATATTCTAAAAAGATTTGATTTTGGTTTGGATGTGTGAAGAGAAAAAGGAAAATATGACCGAGTGTTGGCTAGTACATAATCAGCATGTATAATTTCTTTCAGAATGTAAATATCAGGAGACTGGAGGAAAGGCAATAATGTGGGATAGAATTATGCAAAGTTTGGAATTGTTTGGCAACAGCTTGTGCAAATCAAAACATTTTTGAAAATAAGTAGTGCAGGTTTGTGCCTCTTCCCTATGTGAAATCTTAAGCACTTTCATGAGATGCTAGATCTGACTGTTTTTTAAATAGAAATGAAAATTTAACTGAAAAGCTCTCATAAACTTGCCAAAAGGTGATGTAAGATCTCTTGGACAGATCTGTATTGAACTGGCATGAGTAATCACTCAAGCCATCAAATCACTTGACTGGTATCATGGCCCTGTGGGGCCAGAGACTAGAACACATGAAAACTATCTAGAGGGGAACTTGATCTGCAAAGGAGTTGGAGTAAAACAACTGTTTTAAATCCTGTTTAAAATTTGTTGCTATCCAGCTATGATGATTCATGCTAATGAAAAATTTATCTGTCATTATGGCTATGTGACCATACTTCCAACCTTAAGATTTGGAAAGGTTGATAGTGAAGTTCACAATGAACATTAAGTACTAGAACATTAAACACACAGAAATAGAATGTTTCAATGGAAGAGCAGTACTGAAAAAAAATGAGGAGTCTTCATAAGATACAATATCTATCTATGCATCTATGTATCTATGTATCAATTGAAGCTTGGACTAGATCACCTTTTAAGTTGCCTTCCAATCCAAACTCTTTGATGATTCTATGATTTTATGATATTAGGGCATTTAATGGTTAACTCCAGCTACTGAAGGAAAATATATCTTCAAGGAGGGCATTCAACAGAGTAGGTTAAAGATGGGATTTAAAAAAGAATCAGCAATTCTCTTAGTAAAAAGTGGTTATATAGGTCAGTATTGAAATGGCCTGGACAGTGAGGTCAAATGGTATTTGGGAGAGTAGAAATTTTTAGACCTTGTTTAAAGTCTTTGAGGCTCAATTAGTCTTCAGATATGCCATGTGGTCATGTGTTCACATAGACAGCGCAATTTACTCCTGCTACAATGAGTATTACATTTTGCTAAGAAAAAACCACAGTCAATAAAAAGACAGAGGTATCAAGTTCTCAGTACTTTTTTTCAGAAAATATGCAAATATATGGGTCTGTCAATTTAATATATCTAAGGAATACTGGTGTTTATTACTTGAGTTCATTTAAAATTGTATTTCAGTTTTTGACTAACAAGATGTACCAACAAAAAGGCCTGGTAAGTACTGGAATATTTGGCTGAACATGGATAATGGAAGCAATTCAAAGATAAACTTTATTCAGTGAAGATGAAATACTGCAACATTTTCTTCATGCTATTGAGGGAAAAGATATTATTCTAGTAAGAATTTTTTTTATTCTCACCATCACAAACGTGAAGAAGATTGTGACAGACAATATGTAGTGTAAGAATTTTTCTCATCTTGTGCTAGGCTCTACATCTTGGCTGTTCCTCCTAGGATCCCTCTGTATTCAGTGGAGAGAAATAGAAATTTTAGGGGGTAATTTGTCTCACGTAAATTATATATATATTTTTATATATATATATATACACATTGCTGTAGGGATGAAATGATAATGACCTGAAAGTGTGTATCTCCACTTATGGAAAGAAGCCAGACATAGATGACTCTATTCTTCTTCAGTCTCTTATGGCTAATACCATGATCATGGCTTCAGCTTGTGAATGTGTAATGGTATTTCTGCAGTATAAACATGTATTCCAGAAAGGCACAATCAGGTGCTTTCTGATAATGGTGAGATTTTTCTTCTAATTTTGTCTCGCAAATGGTCTAGTAATTTTCTAGTAGAAGTATCTAGGTTTAGATACAGGACAATTGAACACTATTCTTTGAAGTCAGGAATGAAAATTAGTGTACTAGTATGTTTAGTGTACTCACACTGTACTTTCTATAGAAGCCATCTGGAAATGCTGAAGAGCCTTGGTTCTCAATAAAAACACAAAGTGATGAATTAAACAAAAACAAAAAAAACCCCAAAACAAAGCAAAAAACCACAAAAAAACAAAACAAAACAAAAAACAACAAAAAAAGAAGCTTATATTAAGTTTCAGCTTTCTTGTGTATAGAAGCCTTTATAGATTTAGTGAAACAACATAAACTTTGAAACAGAGGCTATCAGTATCAATTTCAGATGGTCTTGAGCAGAAGTAATTAATACAAATCAAGAATATACATATGTGTGTGGAAAAAAAGAGAGAGAGAAACTCAGGAGATGCAGAAGAGTGAAAATAGTCTGGTACGGAAATAAAATATTTTGGTTATTTATATAAATCAAACCAGCTGTACCCCGGGGGAAGGAAGTGAGATAGGTAGTTGAAGAACACAATAAAGTTGAATATAGACTTATTGAGACATCCCAAGCAGAATCCTGACTTTTGATTAACTTTAGGTATGAAACTTGAATTGGATCTTGGAACAATGGTATTGGGGTTTAATATGAATATTGACAAACGGTATGAGATATATCAAAAGCAAGAGAAAAGGAGCTTGAACTCTACCTGAAAATGTACCAGATATTCCAAGATGGAGAGATATTTAGGAGCAGGCATTTGGGGGTGTTTTCCTATTCATAGTCATACTCTTGAATATATTGCCAGGTAGAATACTGAAAACACAAATAAGAAAACTGTAAGTTCTTTGGGGCAAAGGTTGATTATTATCTGTTTGTACCATGCCTTGATTATTAGATGTTTATTTTTGTACATAAATATATAAATAATAGCAAATTTTTCTTACAGAGTTAAATATAAATTAAAAAAAAAAAAGGGAAAAAAAGGTCTGACCTATAAATCAGACAATTCTGATAAAATTCCTGGCTTTTCTACCACCTTACCCACTCACAGGTCCTGAAGGATATAACATACTCCCTTATTTCACTTCACAGTTTCTGCACAATACAACAAGACTTTTGTGATAAGATACATATCTCAAAGGTTTGGAGTTTGGGAATAGATTCAAACTATTCAGATTGTGTTGGTCTGTAAAATTGGTTGGAAATCTCTTGTGAGAACATTGTTCTCATGAGATTTCTGGTATTGTCTTCTGTGAATCAGATCATAAATACTGCAAGAACTTTTTTTTTGTTTCAGACATATTTCAGCAGTTCTTTTCTCACAAGTTAATTAGAAAGATGGAACTGCACATAAATGAATAATAATGAAAATAAAAATTCAGCAAAATATTTGAGAAAGTTTATAAAAATCAGTTTGAAATTTTACAAAGACTCAAAGACTTTCTGTGTCTTTCCACTGCTGCTTGCTCATTGAATGCAATTCACTCTCATTTTTATTCACACTTTACATGTGTTGCAGCACATCACTAATACTCCGTCTATATGTATATGCTATCAGTTTATTAAGGTTTTAATTATATAACTTTTCATGTTGGGCTTGTGATCCTCTCTTTGTGTCTTTCTGAGCAGTTCTATTCAATAGCTTTTGATCTGCTAGGAGCTTAAGGACTGAGTTGCCACTGATGCTGTTTGCCAGCAGCAAAGGGAACTTGGATATGGCCTGACCATGGAGACTGATAGGCCATAAGATATTAAGCTCCCGCCAATTTCTATTTTCTCTTTCAAAGATTGCTAACCTCATCTCCTCAGGGACTGCAACTGCTGCCAGCCTTTAAACCAAGAGGAGTAATATCTGTCTCTAATTCATAATTACTAGGTCACAATGAGCATTGTTGGTGCTTGCCTTTATTTAATTAGTATGTGCATTTGTACTGGTGAGAAGTACGACGGGGTGGAAACATAACCTCATTATTTAAAATTATTTTTCTATTTCTCTTTTTCCTGCATCTTCCTGTTGTTATATCCATAATATACCGCAGATCATTATCAGTAGCATTAATAAGATTCAATGTTGTGCATATTTTTCAACAAAATTTGTATTGCAAAAGAAACAAGGATAGCACCTTGTAGAATTGAAACAGACAGTCTGCCCCTGAATTTTTACCTCTTCCCTGTGCCTACTCCCTATTATTAATGTATATTATTACTTCAAGTATGTCAGAAAAAGGGACAAACAGTCAGAGGCAGAAATTTCTCCCTAATTCACTCTGCCTAGCCAGCAAAATGTAACACAAAATTATTCAGGGGAAAAATACAATTTTCTGTCATATCTGCCATACACTGATAACAAAGCTACAGGCTAATATGTTTTGATATTTTTGTCACTCGTTTATCATGTGACCTTTCATGCTATCATTAATACAGCTGAGGGACAGAGCAGATACACTGAAATAAGGGTGTGGAGAAGTCAGATTGCTTCTCTAACAACTAACGGTCAGTCACAGCAATTTATGCCTTTCTTCAGTATAGCACTGACTGAAGAAGAGAAATTGTTATTAAAATTTGATATTACTGTCTAGGCTCTGCCATATAGAATTTGCAACTTTTAGCTATAATGGGAATACTGGGAGGGGGGAGGCTTAATAAATTTCCCTTTGAATTATGATATTAATACAATACAACATGCTTGCTCAGATATTCAAAGGATATACAAGTGGAAAAATCATATTCAGGACACTCCAATACTGCATATTAGTCAGAGTCCATAATTGTTATATCTAAGAAAAATATTTCAATAACATGGGTGCCATCACCTTATATTGGCTCAATTAAAACAGTTGCATTTTTTCATTTCTGCCTGTTTGTTTGTTTTCAAAATTCCAGTTACTAATCGTGTTGCATAGTATTCAGCAATATTTTCAGGACATCCAAGAAAGTGCAATGTGTCTTTTTTTATGTCTGTGTGTCTTTTATGATAAATGATACCTGGGTTAAATTTGCATTCGGCTTTACACCATTTCTGACAATAGTCTAGATTTTTATGTTGCCTGTGGAGTCTGGTTTGTTAAATTCCAATATAAAACTAATTTATATTTGACATTAATGAGTTAAGAAATGTTTTATACAGTACATCAGAGCTGAGAGAGAACTTTACAGCATTCTAGTAAAGCAAATTACTGCTGAGTAGAACCATTATGTAAAAAACGAAAAATCTTTCACTAATCTAAGCTGCTTGGCTTTTCAAAATCTTGTGATTTTTAATGTTTATATTAAGAAAGAAATGGAAATTTCACAGACTTTTTTTTCTCTTTTACATTCTGTAGGGGAATTGTAATTTGACCAGTTGGAAGAGATCTCTTTCATCAGTGTTCATGCCTGTCCCAGGTCAGAATAAATCTTTATCTTCATTTACAAAACAATATTAAAATACTTTAAATATTTAAAACATTAAACAATGCTTTTCTTGAAAATGACTTCTTTGAGTAATATTTTTAAGTGCACTAGAAAATGACCTTTACCTATGGAAAAAAAAA
>VXBB01018234.1:232899-242899 GCA_013399915.1 Illadopsis cleaveri | reverse complement strand
GATTTCTGTATTTTGGAGGTTTTTTCCTTTCCTTAGAGGACATTGTTTTTAAAGTAGAAAGAAATTAGATGTTTGAAAACAAGAAAAATTCATTCCTGTTGTGACGTACTACCAGTGTCAAGAACTGACTAAATCTGAAAGGATCAGCTTTGAGAGGAAAACATGATTAATAATCTCAAAATTTTGATAGCTGAACTTCTAGCCCATAAAGAGAAAGAAGGACTGTAAGTCTTTGCAGACTAAGAAACATTTCATCTCTGCAGAAAAAAAAAAAACCAAGATGATTCAGAGGTGGGCTGAGACCTGAAGATTACGTTGAATAGAGCCAGCTCTGATTTATTGTTTATATCAGATGATGCCATTTAACCCCATGCTGGACGCAATACAGAGCTTGGTATTTTGGGCTGAGAGGGGAAAAGAGGATTGTACTGCCCAGCCTTTCACTGTCTAGTGCCTCCATGTTTAATAAATTAACATCTTTAAATCTATGTCTATCTGTATTTCTTGTGCCTTGTGCATTTTGTACAAAAAGTCTGTGTTTCCTAGTTACTCTTACAGACTGTATCTAATGATGTGGAAATATGATGACATGAACGCATGCACTGAAAAAGTTCATGACTTTGACTCTTAAATAAGATCATTTCTGAGGAAAACACTGATTTTTCATCTCTGCACGTGGTTTTGATATTTAATATGCTGCATCTTAATTCAGAAGATTTAAAGTGGCAACATACTGTTCAAACAGGTCTCTACCAAGGCAAAATGATTATTGATGCCAATTATGACAATTTGGCTCAGTATTTCAATAGCTGGAATATGAGCTACAGTCATTTCATAGCTGAAAAAATTATCAGTGATAACTGACTGTGAGTCCTGAACAGGCAGCTTAGCCAAGTTCAGTTCAGACAACAAAGGTGCCGAAGAGCCAAAGAGATTTAAGTCCTCAGTTCAATGTGTCATACCCTCCCTGACATCACTTTATTTTTTAACCATCATCCAATGGACCGTACAAGATATATAGGGGTTGATGGCTTTGGCTGCCGAATTTATGAGTAGAATCTCTTGCTGAATTGTCCCATAATTGGGTTCTTAAAATAGATTTTCTAAGGTAAGTGCAGATGTAGTTGTGTATTGTATCCAAGTTCAGAATTTTTTTCGCAAAACTGAACCAGACATAGGAATTTATAGGGAAAAGTAGAATGGCCTGTGATTAATAATGATCATATAGATTAAATGTCATAATTAGACTGGCAAGAAGACTAAAAGGCCAAAAAGGAAATAGAATTTTATGAATTTTCATTAATACTGGGTTTAAGCCTTGCATTCCAGCACACAAGCTGTCTATATTTAGAAATATTGCAGGGTTAATTAATTAATTTCAATATTTTTGCAAAGAGATTAAACACTCTGTAGTACTACAGCTAATATTTTTGTTTAATATATGAGTCATAACTAATTTTATTATTTAAATAACCCAGTTCTAGTTAAAACTTGTGCCTAATTCACATCTGAATTTTTGTAATTTCCTAGAAATTTTTACTTAGAGTTTAAATTTTGTTTTCCTACTTATTTTTTGAATGCAAAGTGGGTGAGGAATTTCTTTTTAGGAAAAATATGTTGAAATATTTTACTAATTTTGGTTTAAGTAGAGATATTGTTTAAAGCAATTTAAGTAAAAAAGTAGAAATTACGTGCAAGAAACTAAACCCAAAGAATGGAAATGTTGGACATTTTGACAAAGATATAAAAATAAATCTTTGGTAACTGCCATGACCAGAGTAGATAATTATGTCTACTCTGGTCATGGCAGTTACCAAAGTCTTTGGAGTATATATCTGCTATACCTGAAGTCATGCTGAAAAGTATTGCCAATGCATTTGTTATCACTTAAAATTTTATTGTAGTCTTAATTTCTTTCAATGGTTTTGTAGCTGCTCATCTGCATTCAGTGCCACTTCTGCAGGGTGGAATAGGAAAAGATACACTGAAGTGTAACAAAAGGAGGAGCTAAGAGAACAGAGCTTGGGGAAAGAAAAGGCTTTCTGAGTGTGAAGTGGACTTGATCTCTCTCAGGGACACTGCTCTCAACCCACTTTATGTCAAGCAACTAGCATGGGTGAAGTTCTCAAGTTCTGCAGACAAACGCATCACACTCAAATGCAAAGCCCTATAGTGGCATTCAATTGGTGCACCTGTATTTGAATTTTTCCCCTCAAAGTACCTGGAATAGACTAAGAGAAGCTTTTTCTTTTTTTTCCCCTCTTCCCTTCCCCCTTCCCCATTTATCTTTTAATGGCAGTACAGAGAGGGAAGAGAAGGGAGGTGACAACAGTAGGAGGGGGTTGCAGGCTCTGTAGGATTGCAGGCAAAGGTTCATTCATGTACGTTTATTCCACACAAAAAAAAGAGACTATTCAACCACTTTGAATAGATCATCATAACTGCTTGTCTGGTCAGCTTTCTCCTTAGAGTTTCAAGTTATAGGGGTCGATGTGTAATCTAGGGGTCTTGTCTAGCTGCCTCTATTAAAAAGTGCAGCACTCAATGCCAGCTGCACTAAGCGGGGTGCCTCTATCTGTAATAGTGCCATCAACAATTCTGAAGATGTACTCTGAGTGCACACAGGATAGACAGAGTCTGATACAGCGCTGACATTTCCAGAGCTGGCCACAGCTGATTTTATGCTAAATACACTAATCTTTTACATCAGTCCTTTAATCAGGAAGATATTCACTCATTGATATGCTCCTAGTTGAGGCAAATTAAGTTGGCTTTGATAGTCCTTTTTTCCCCTCCTGTAAAAATTAGGAAACAATCCAGAGTTTAACTCACACAGGAGTACCAAAGAGTATTTTGTGGTAGGGTGTGTTCTGTCATTAGTTTCTTAGATTTTTTTTTTTTTTTTCATTTTTTTCTCTCTCTATTCTTTGGAAAAAGATGTATTAATTACGTTTCATCTGGTGACTAAATACAAGAAATACATTCATGACTCTGCTTATTTATCTTCTTTTTTTTGTTTGTTTTTCAGTGGGATGTGCAGGAAAGGGAGACTAGTGCTAGAAAGTGCATTCCCTGTCTCAAAAGAGGAGAATTCTCTCTCTATTTTGAAACAGGGAGGAACACAATAAAGTGGGCAGACTCTGAAGCTCTAGGAAGCCTAGTCTAGGTGTCTGAGGATCTGGAGGCATTTCTTTAAAAGGAATGGATGTTGCTGTCTTTTGTCAGCTTAGCTTCCTAGGCACATTTGTTACTGCTGGCCCCAATGCCCTTCTCATCTACTCACCTAAATAAATCTAAAAAGAATGGAGAAAACTAATTGCTGCTTGAATCAAAAAGTCTCATGTAAATTTGCTCTTTGTGATATGTACCACAGATGCAGAATACTCTGTGCCCTTCTCTTTTCATACACCTTACATCTAGACTCAATGTGCATTATTTACTTAATCATCAAGTGAAAAGCTGCCAAGGACAGATGTTAAAAGGGAGGAAGACAATCACAGTTTTTTCCTTTCCAGATTCTCATTTCTGTTTTCCTTTGCTCCTCTCTCTTAAGGCTTAAAACTGTAAGCATCAGACCTATGTTATAAAAGCTCTCAGGCTTGGAGGCTGAGAAGAATGTGGAAACTAATAATGATATGGCCTTCAGTGCTTTGTTTGCAGTGAACAGAAACAACAAAAGATTCTTCCAATGATCTAAGCCTGCTCAAAACACAGTGCCATTTCTTCCCATGAGATGTGAAGCAAGGAGTGTATTGAGAGTATGTTCTTCTTTTTTAGACTAAGGTGTTTGAAGCCTAGAAAAATTTTAAAACTTGAGAGACTACAGCATCTCATCTAGATCCAAATAAATTTGGCTTTTCCCTCTGTCCTCCAGCCTGACAAGATAAGAGATAACAACTCCAGAGATAAGAACTAAGGCAGTGCTGCAGCTAATAGCAGCAACCAAACACTACTGACCTTTACCTTTTTCATGTTGATCCACAAGAACTTGGCAAGGCCAGGGTTTGGGATTTTTTAAGGAACAACATCAGAGTAAAACCATGAAGTTTATTCTTTATAATATAATACTGAATTTTGAGCTTTAAAGGATCACGAGTGGGACTCTATAGAATATTTTCTGCAGAGGAAAGCTTTATATCTGATTTCAAGGTGGCATTTGTCGACAAAATGATCAGAAACACTGCTAGTCCCCAGTGTGTTAAAAGGAGAGCCAAGTTTTGGGGAAAAAAAATCTTGATACTCTCTTAATTTCTTCCAGGGTTCATTGGAACTAGGGAAAGGAAAATATAGGTTGCAGTAGCTCTGTAAATCACTCAAATGGTTTCTTGGGACTGTCTTCTTGTTTTCTCTTGGTTTTGTTTAAGTTCTCTGCCTGTTCTATGCAACTGTGTGCTTTTTGAAGTATAAAGAAGAGAAAGCTTCTTTTCCTTGTCATTAAGAACTTGCAGAAATCTCTTCCTTCCTTATTAGCCACCTTTTATTTTTACTGGATAGGTCTCTAACACTTTTGCTTTGCTACATTTTAGTGCTTTAATATTTTCTTTCCTTCTTTGTCTTCCCCAAACTGCTTGTCTTTTTCCTTCATTCGTTTGCTTCGATTATGTTTTGCTGTTTATTAAATGAGCTCTACTTCTATTGTTCTCTAAATTAAGGTCTGAACTAATAAACAAATACCTGTGCACTGCTGAGTGGTCAAAAGGTTAAATGTGAATATAGAATTAGACAATTCACAGGAATCCTCTTTAGCCACAAGGCATATATGGTAGGTGCAGCAAAATAAATAAAGAAAACAAAAACAATAGAAACAGCTTAAAAAGTGGTGTGCCTTATGTACCACTTTGGAACACTGTAGGAAAATCTCCATTTTCATGCTTTTATTTTGCAGTGTTGTTGATTATTTGAGCTTCCTCTTTGACAAAAGATATCACTTAATAAAAAAATATATTTTTAAAGCATTACTGCTCCCCCAGTATTACCACACAAATAACATGGGAGTAGGTTTACCATTTACATCTTAAATGTATTGTGCAGCTCCTTTCAGATCACCCCCTTGTGAGAAAAGGATCCAACAGATGACTGGATTAATATTAACCCTCAGGTAGTAAGGGAACTTTGATGGTGTTCCAGACTTCTTAACCATAAATATAATTTTTATTTGTTAATTCATTTAAAAGGAAAAAAAGGCTTTGTGAAATAACCATTTAACAATTTATGTTTACGGAAAGGAAAATATTTTGCTAAGAAATCTTTTTTGAAGGTAGTATTGCAGTCAAGGGGACATCCTAGACCAAATCACCAATGTCAAATTTTAATCTGACTCTGTGGCCACTCAGAAGCTGACTGCAGGTCTTGCTGAGGAATATATTCACCACATACATCTAAATTAAGAGAAGAGGCAATGCCAGTCTGAGAATTATTAATAATAGAAGATTAGTAAAAACTATGGGGATGATTTTTTTCTTCCTTTCCTACAATCCACAGGGTCATGGTAACAGTATTGGGCTTTTTTGCCTGGAAGAACATATATCATATATTCTGCTAATGTTTCTTGAAACGTGATCAAGCAAACTGTCTTGTTGCAGGTAAACGTAATTTTTTTAAGAACAGAAATTTGAAAATATTCATTCCTTGTGCTTCAGATTAGGAATGTCATGTAACATTTATATAAACTGGATTGAGGAGGACCCTTGAAACAAATATTTACTTTATTTTTTTATACATTCTTCAAGATAAATCAGAGTGGCTTCACTGACCATCACTAAACACCAAGACCATTTGTGCTTTTCCTTCTCCCTGAGGTTAGAATGGATTGTTTTGTGTTGAAATATTTTATTTGATTTCCAGTTACTCCTGCCCTGAGAAATAGAGAAAAGTTTTATTACAAGGCTCTGTATTTTCAAAAGTTATTTCACACTATGGCATGAGTTTGTTTTGGGTTTTTATGGAGTTAGACCATGAGTTTATCCAGAAGCCTAAGTTAATGAAAAAAAGTCCTCTCATTAAGCATTGTGTGTTTGTGGAAGCACGTGGCAGCTGTCCTCACCAGGCTACACTGCCTGCCTATTGATTTTTCTTGACAAATTTAAGGTATGTTTTTGACCTATAAAAAACAAAATGGCATGAGACTTTCACAATAGCTGCAGGCGTTTGAGGGACTTGAACTGATATCTTGAAAATCTGAGAGGGAAGACTGGCAGTAGAGTTTCCCTGAAGGTGCCTTCAGCTGTGAACTTATTAAAAACATCTTTGTAGACCTTCAGGGTACTCTGTAAGGCATTTCTATTTTCTTATGCTTTTGGAAGAGAAGGAGGATCTTGAAAGGACTCCTACTATTTTAGAGAAGCAGTCTTTAGTAGAAAATTTGTCCAAACAATTTCAGGTAAGTTCTTTTATAAATACGTATCAAAAGCAAAATTAGGTGGCTTACAGTGGTGCTTGAGTACTCAAAACCACATTTCAGGATAACTGTCTGCTGTTTGTCTTGATTTTATGTTACTGTTGATGGAGGGATAAAAAAAAGAAGTGAGGGAAATCCTACCCATGTCTGGTGACTGATAAAACTTAACTGGTTTGGGTTGTAAGAACTTAAAGTGGGCTTGGCAGGCTGTGGATTTGCTGACTCCTCTGGAGTGCTGTGTATTGACCCATTTAATAGCAAGGATAGGATAGTCTTTCTGAGGATGCCACTCTGTCAAAAGGAAAAGGCAAACTATATGTCTTGACATTGCTCCTTTTTTAAGAAATGTAAAGAGATATATTGGGGAAGAAGAAGGAAACAGAAAAAGCAGAACAACTTCATCTGTTTTTTTCTTTAACAGACAGGCAAATTTCCAAGAAAGAATATCATAAAGTCACTGCTCATTTCACAGACAGATTGTTTAAGGCAGTAGGAGGGGGGGATATGCCTGTGGTTATCTGTAGGTAGATGGATGGTAATGTGAACAAATGGGAGAAGCATAGATACCAAATACAAAAAAGAAATAGTGGATATAATAAAAGGAAGAAAATGCAAGGGGAAGAGGAGAGAAAGGAGTAATCAATATATCAAAGGAACATTTCTGTGGCAGGAGGGAGATATGTACAAGAAGAATGAGGAGCTACGAAAAGTGAATATAAAATAATTTCGGTTATCTAATGAGTTAGATTTTTAATTAATTTAATGTTGTTAGAGAAGTGCTGCTCCTAAATATATTGCACAATAGCAGAGCGGATGGTACAAATTGTCCCTTTCTTATGTTTGGGGGCTATATTTGGGTCTTTTTTTGGTCCAGTGGCAATGGCCATAGTAGAAAGAAATATGGCAGGATGACTTTTTCACAGAGATTGCTATGGGTATTCCCCAGTCTAGCTGATGTCAGGTAAACCAAATCAATAACTATCAGTCATTTTACAAAGGTCAAGACCTTCCTTGGGGATATGCAAATTATTAGGAATTATTTGGTCTTCTCTATTTTCACCAATAGGTGGCAATATTAATTTTTTATTGACCTCCATAATGATCTGTTATCCTAAAGTTGAATAATCATCTCGGAGTTAATTATGACATTTTTTTCATTTATCCTACTGCAAGTGTATTAAATGGTAGGAAGTGAAAATATATTCATAAGTTTCCAGGTCATTTTATCTTGTTTTAAAGAAGTTAAAATTGAACGGCAAGGGACATGAGAATTTCTACCAGATCACCAGAAGCATATCCATAATGCTTTGATAGGCCAGCCCCTCCTTTCAGATTTCCAGTGCAGTTCTTATTTCCTGTCCTTATGGTAGTGTTTCCTTTAACATTTTATGGTTTTCCTTTTTAGGTTTTCCAATTAATTTTCCTTTTCAGATGTGTACTTGGAAATTGTAGATTGTATGTGTAACATGAAAGATCTAAACTCCTGCTTTACTGTTTTTCAAAGAAGCATTCTTGTTTATATGTGCTCTGTATTCTTAATCATCTTATTTGTTTTTCAGGATGAATTTTTCTTAGCATGTTACCAACTTAAGAATCAGAGATTTCCTGAGGCCATTGTCAATATTTGGTAGTGTTTTTCCTTGAGTTTTAGTCAATTGCCAACACTCGACTTTCTAGAGCAATGTTGATATGGATATAAGACATGACAGAGGTACTGTAGGTGCATCTTCATTTTCAAACTGAATTTATTTCTCTCCTAGGTTTTATTTCTCTCCACACCCCTTAAATTTCTTCCACTCACTCAGAAGTTAGAAATCAATACTTTTACATGAAAAAGGCCAACAATGTTGTCATTCTTTTTACCCAAACTAACACAGAGTTAATTGGAAGTTTTGACTGAGTAATGACTAAAGAATTTGGCTCACAACAGAGACAGTACATGAAAATGTATTTTCTTTAAAAGAAGAGGACTCCATCTGAAACAATACAATAGCATTTTTCAGTAAAATGAACTACTTGAAAGTGATATATTGTAGTGGGTTTTGTAGCATTGTCTTATCCTTGGACTGATGTATGGTAGCAGTTAAAATGATTGTCAAAACAGGAAATGTACAGAACTAGAAAGTACCTAGAAAAAATATGCACAGAGTTTTTATGATTGCTTGGCTTGGCTTTGTTTACAAGCTCTTATTCATTAAGTAGATTTCTTTGTGTCTCTTGAAATTCTCTACAGCATTTCTCATGTATTTGTAGCAGCTCACATTGAAAGTGTTACACAAACATCAGTAATATCAGCACTTTCTTTCGCTTTCAGCCTGAAAGCCATGCCAGGTTCATCAAATCTCAGTTTACTTGAAATCCTTGGTGAATCTACTGTATACAGGGATGAACCACAGAAAATTTAGTGAATACTACCCAATTTGTGTTGAAACTGGTCAAGCTCAGAGAAGTCACCCCATTCAGGGGGGAAAAGATAAAAAATAAATTTAAAAAAAAGGAAAAGGAAAAAAAAGTACATAAGGACTTCTACCAGCAAAAAATGACAGATTTTATAAGTAGAGATGGCACATAGAGAATCAACTGCTGCTTAGTTCAGATACTTCTCCGTCTGTGAGATGTTTCTGGTACTCAGGCTAGCTGGAAGTTTGTATCTCCTTCTCTCCTTTCTCTAAGAATCAGCCTTGAAACTCATTTTTTTCACTGCAGTATCACTTATTTCTGGTATAAGCTGAGCTGATGTGAAGCACTCCCAGTACAGTTTCTCTGAGACACAAGGTACTGCTGTGCCTTAACCATGACTGAATAGTAGCTGTTTAATGGCTGCTGTTGCAGCTGAATCAACAAGCAATAAGCTAGCAAAATTAAAGGTATTTAATCTTTGATCTTGTGGGTAGTTTTGGTTTTGCCACCCATGATGATGCCAGTAAAAAACAGACGTGTGAAACTTAATGTCAAAGCCTCTAGCTGTAACTGTTTAATTAGTACTTCAGTCACTGTTTAATTAGTGTTTGACCAAATGTATACAGTGTTTCTGCTGTTAGCTGAAGGGTTCTCACTAGTCTTTTAACTTCAATTTTTTAAGCCAGAGTTTCTCTCAGAAGGAAGTGGGATGCCTTAAATTCAAGCTGATGACTTATTGTATGTAATAGCTCAGTCCAGGTGAGTACTAAAGACTGGATAGAAGGAGTACTGTAAGGGAACTGACTTGCAGGGAAAAGGAACTGTACTTCATTTGGGGCAGATTAAAGAGAAAAGTGTTCCAAATCCACCACATCTCTATGTAATGAAGTCACAAATTAAAACAGCATCAAGAATGACCTATGAAGAACATCTTATGACTTTCCTAATTGATTATAGTGAAAATGTGAAATATAAAGGCATCCTGGCATCTGAAGAAATATCTGAGCTATTCTTCTGTCTCCAGCAGAGACAGAGGTGTTTAGGAAGATGAGGGACAGAGTGTATGTGAAGTCAGCCTTGTCTTGGAAATACTTCCTAACTAGTAGTACTTCTTTCCTGACCAAAAAAAGCACACATTAAATGTGTCAACCCCAACAGACTAAAACATCCACAGCCGCAAGGTTTTCCTATATATATATATAT
>VXBB01018234.1:210974-232800 GCA_013399915.1 Illadopsis cleaveri | reverse complement strand
TTTTGTTTTTTGTTTGTTTTTTTTTTTTTTACTGTCAACAGCTGGATCCTGAGCTGAGGATTTGGTGTTCCAATTTGTATTTGCTCTTTACTTCTTAATATCTGGGCATCAGTATTAACTTCTCAGAATCACAATGAGAATGTGACATTCCTGCACTAAGACTTTGCCAAACCTGACAGAAGATGAACTCGGGATTTTCCATAGTCATGTCATGGAGGTCATTTTTGGGCTGGTTTCCCTCTTCCTGGAGCATTCAGAGGATGGGCTGATACATACTTAATCACATTTCAAGTGTTCCAATATAAAAGCTTTCTGGGCATCTCCACAGATGATCTAAATGAATAATCTCCAAAATTACAATGTCTGTATTTAACCTCCTGCCACCCCCACCAGGGTGGGAGTGTTCCAGGACAGCCCAGGACACCAGAACCACTCTCCATCCCACTTAGTTCAGAAGTGGGGATGCAGGCCTTCTCCTCTGCTCTAGTTTTACATCTGTGACAAGATGGAATCTCTATGATTCCCCTTGGCACCACTAAAAAAAGGACCCATCTTTGTCTGTGCTGAAAGTCATCTCTTCAGCTCCATTCAAAGAGAATTAAATAAAGAAAATAATGACAAACTAAAAATAATTTTTAATACCTTAAGCTGTGTGTCAGCTACATTCCTAGACTCTTTTAAAGAAGCGTATGTCAGGTTTTTATGAAATCAGTGGTCTCTGAATTTGGCCGTTAGTCCTTTATACAATAAACTTTTCCTAAAAATGACGAATCACTAGCAGATGTTTTCTATTACCATAGTGTAGCTTTGTTATAATTCACTAGAATTGGTTTGATTTTTGCCATTTTCAACAACTTTTTTAGTGTGTTTATAAAGCTAATAAAAATATTTATTGGGGAGAAAATGTTACTATGCCACATCTCTACTGAAAAATTAGTCAGAAGAGCAGGGTACATAGCCTTCTTTAAAAATTATAACAAATATCAGTTTTATATAAATAAAGCAGTCTCAAACCCACCACTTCTTGAAATAACAACTTCTAGTATAATTAAATGTTAAAACAGAATGGAAATCTGGCATTGAAAGAAAGAGGGTAATGTTTCATTTCCAAAGAATGCTGCTTTGAAAATTTGGATTCAGCTGCACATTTAAGCTTGATACAGTTAAAGAAGTTATAAAAGGTAAAATAGAAGAGCTTAGACATTAGGTAAACTCCTCAGCTTCACTAATTTTAAAACTATTCAGCTTCTGCATATAGAAATGGTAACACTAAGCCCTTTTTCCTTTTTTTTTTCTTGATGGAGGACTGACTGGAAGCTGAAATGATCTGTGCAACTTAGAAAAGCCATAGCAGGAAAGATGAGAGTCTTAAAGTGACCCAGAGCAGCAGTAGCTTTTTCCAGGCTGCTGTTCCAAAGGCATTCATACCATTGTTAGGAAGATTTCTAATTTGCCAATATACATTTTCCAGATCTTATTAGCATCTCATTACTCACATTTAAACTACAGAATCAGTCATTATACTAATGGTACTTTACTCCTTCATCATTGGTGTTTACTCCCCTCAAATATTTGTAGACTGTTATTTTTCCCTTTTAGTCATCATGACAGCTGGGCAAATACCTCAGAAAATTTTTGCAAATATTTGTGGAGTTCTGAAATGAAGCTTCATATCGTATTTTATTAAGCCATGATGAACTTCTTCTTCATTTAGGAGAAAAGAGCAGCTTTTCAATAACACTTTCTTCCATATATGTTAAAGTTATATGTATTTATGTATTTTCTGCAATCCTGTGTGTCACATTAACACATTACAGGGCTTGCTTTTTTTCTTAGAGACTTAATTTTGTGAATAATATCTATTTCCCTCCTTTTCTGATTTTTTTTTTTAACTTCAGACTTCTGAGAATTTTACAATGTATACAAAGCCTCCTCCCCCCTGCAACACGTTGAATCAACTCGCAAGTTTGTTAAGCCCCATTTGGAAGTGCTTTTTAGCCCTTCAAGTAACTTGTTAGTGAATACCTAAAAGCAACACATGCAGTTGCAGCATTCTGCTCAGAATTGTATGTTTCTGTGCTCAGGCAAAATTCTTTCCTATAAAAGAAGTCATGAAGTCACAGAACTGAGTGTCATTACCCGAAACCTGCTAAGCAGTTTTTATTTCTGCACTTATCTGTGATATGACATGATGTGATTAACTTGACTGTAAATTTGTACCTGCTTCAGTTCAGAATACAGTTCAGAATGGGATGCTAAATTATATAAACAGGCTCAAGGGAGGTCTTATTATTTTTTATTTTATTTTATTTTTTTAATATTTGATTTGCATACCTACACATGGTGAATACTAAGCCCCAGGTGAGATGACTTAATGCAATTCAAAAACTAGTGACAAGGCTCTGCATGCCAAGAAATGCTCTGTATTTTATATTAAGAAAATTAAATAAAGTGTGTTTGTGTGTGTGTCTATGTGTGTGTGTGTACATAAAAGTGGGGGTAGTGCAGCAAGCCTCCAGCTCTATTGTATTATGTTTAGTTTATTTGCTTTGTGAGGACTCAACATCCCCATCATTTTTTGTATTTTCTTGATTCTAGAACACTACCTATTTCCACCCTTAAGCAAAATCTAGCTACAGTCCAATAGTTTCAGCTCTGAAATGTATTGTGTCATGCTCTACGGTGAGGATCACATCAAGTGCCACTCTCCACAGTGAAGAGAGCAGTAAAACACAGAACTCCCGGGGCTTATCTTTTTCTCCAAAAAAATATTGAATTTCTATCTGTGGCCCACAGCCCTTGCTTTCAAATCCTACTGATGCCTCTGGCAGGAAGATCTGGTAGCAGGAATGCAGTCTAAGCAGAGGCTTAGCACAAAACTTGTTCCTCTTTGGCAGGCCGCCATCTTTTCTGGGGGGTGAGGAGAATTAAAGGTTCCTAAATTGTTCTTCTCATAAGTTGAAGGATTGTCTGGCTCTGTCACATTGATACCGAAACAATGGGAGATTTGCTTTTCTGTTTTTTTTTGTTTGTTTGTTTTGTTTAGGGAGTTTTTTTGGGGTTTTTTTTTTGTTTGTTTTTGTGGGGTTTTTTCACCATGGATAAATCAATGTCCTGGGAAATATGTGCAGTCTTTATAATCCTAATGACATTGTATTGCTGTTGGGGTAATGTATCAGCATTGTTTGACGGAATGATAAAATGATAGTAGCAATATGGAATGATAGTGGCAAGATACAGATTTCTAGCTTTCACAACTTGGCGCTTATCTCATGCTAATTTCTTTAGATAAAGTATTTATGGGTAATATTTAGATTATACCTTTCTGGAATATTTTTGAATGTAAAATGTGCGTGTATCTCTAATTGCTTAGACACGCACTCTTGTTTAGCTATTTAAATCCACTCTCTGTTCCCTCAAGAACATTTTACTACCCAAGTAATTGAGGACATTTTTACCCAGACACTAGTGGTAAGAGCAATGACTTTAAGATACTTGCCTGAGTTTCATCAGCTTCTGCTGGCAGCCAGGTGCTGGAGTGCACATGCTCAGCTGATTTCGAGTAGTTAGAGCAGCAATTTGAACCCCTTCAACTGTGGTCATTACTAACAGCAACTCTGTATTGGCCCAAGAGTGAAGCTATCATTGAATCACAGAATTACTGAGCTTGGGACAGACCTCGAACACTGTTGAGTTTAACTGTTAACCCAGCACTGCTGTGATCACCACTAAACCATATCCCCAAGTTCCACGTCCACACATTTTTGAAGGCTTCCAGGGATGGCAATACCACCACTTCCCTGGGTGTTTTGTTCCAGGAGCTGACTACTCTTTCAGTGAAGAAATTGTTCATAGCATCTAATCTACACCTTGCCTCGTGCAACTTTTAGCCATTTCCTGTCTTCTTGTACCTTGTTACCTCAAAGGGCCAACCTCCACCTCACTAAAATCTCCTTTCAACTATGCCACTGCCTCCAGAAATTTAGAAAAATGAATATGCTTCTCAGTCTGTTTAATTATGAGTTCACCAAAAACGCTTCTGTAGGCCAGGAAATCTGGGCCTCTTCACCTCACCTGGGAGGAAAGTCAAATTCCACTCCACTGCATTTGAATACACATGGGATCAGTACTTTCAATTTCTTTTAAAACAGTTTTTTTATTATATCTCAATTTTTATTAATGCAGTTATTATTTACATAAATAAGGAAGAGTATAATAAAATTATTTTTTATGTGAACTTTCCTTTTTAGACAAATTATACTTTTTGATACTATGTTTTCAGATGAGGGATACCAACTGCTTCAAACTTTTTCATTGACATTTCATTTGGTTTTTAATTTTAGAAGCTTCATATTACAACACACACCTCTGATGAAGTTCTCTGAGTGTCAAAATGTCTAAAGCTGATAATTTCAAACCAAAAGTCTTCCTGTTTCAGAGTCAACCCCAGTATGCAACATCTTCAGGGCAAAGGCACACAAAACAGAAAGTTCCTTGAGAATATAATGTCTACCTGACTGCATGTCATCCAAAAGTCTCCTGCAGTAATGTGTCCCAAAATAGCAGCATAGTTGATAGTAGTGGGTTTTCTGAAATTATAACACATCATTATTTATTATAAATAAAAGAAATATTATTTTCAACTCTCATTTGAAAGTCTGCTACTGTTTACATGCTCTTTCAGCTTTTCACAATCTGAAACTAGTATTCTACAAAGCCAAAACCCATCCCTTATGGCAGAATGGGTTCATTAATAAGGATGCTTACCAAGTAGGTAATCTCAAGTCTCCAAAATGATGGCAAATTCTAAGTTTCCCACCATGAGTCTGCTAAGCTTTTATCTTTGTTTCCCCCTCAAAATCCCATTTTTACCTTCTTGAGACTGGGTCTATAGGTGTGTATAAAGGAGGGACATGCCGGTGTTCAGCTTAGTCCTTCAGCAGGTGTGCACCAAGCTGCCAAATATTTCAGGTAAATGCCATGCCCATAAGTGCTGGTTTAAGGCATGAGTGCTCAAAGTAATGGGGGAAAAGCATCTTTTTGGGACTGCCTGTACATTCATTACAGTCTGAGGTCTGATTTTTTTTCAGTAGGAGGAGTATTTGGTGGGCAGAATGTTTCAATCATGCAGACCATGTGGCTTTGAATATTGACATCCAGAATCTGTAACATTTTTTCAGATTAAGCAATGTCTCACTTTGAAAATAGCCCAGTGCCCACCCCCACCCCCCCAAATACTGTAGAATAAATTTCCAATCAAAGGCAGAAAGATTTCAGAAATTGATTTGGAATGATAAAAAATTAAATAATCTGTTCAAGTTTATGAGTGCATATGATAATATTCACTCATGCTCCCTTTCCAGATTTGAGATCAGATCTGAGCAGCATAGCACAGAAACTTGTTCCTGTTTTGTTTTATTTTGAACATGTTGTGTGCAGTCTGTCTTTCATCGATGTGAACTGACTTTTCTCACTAGCTCTTCTTTCAGTCACATTGTATTTTTACAGGAGAATTTTTTCTCTGTAGTCAGTTGTTAGCCTATAGATTCCTGTAATTTTACACTATTTTTATTTGTGTAAATGACCATATTGTTCCAGAGTTTGCAGTTCTGCATTCTTAAGCCTGATGAAGAGCACCTAAAAAGAAATTTAATAGTAATAATAATAAAAAAAATAATCTGCGTAGTATTGATGTTATTTCTGGTTTTGTTTAAAAGTTAAAAGGATTTACATGGAAAAGGGAAGGAAGGGTATGTCATAACTTCTGTGCTAAGTAAAAGGTTTTGTTTGTATAAATCACATATTGCATTCATCATGCTCAAGAAAAATGATAAACATTACATTTCAGCATTCTCATAATAATTAGGAATCTGCACCAATAGCACTGATTCTTCAGTGGACTGGTTCCATTTCTTTTACTGTCCTCCTTCCCTAGCACAGTTATGTGGTAGGACTCATGGCATTATTAGTTGCCATTGCTGCTTTCCCACCCTAGGATTACTGTCAAACTTGAGCAGCTTGCTCTGTAAGTAGCCCGGTCTTCATTCCTGAGGTCCATTGCTTTTATTCTTTTCCTGCTTTTTCTGTTTTCGTTTCCTAATGATGTTGTCATCATCAGTGGAGTTAGGATGAAGTTTGGTACTATTTATAGATTCTGGGCTTATAGCCAGCTATTTTCATGCCTTCAGTGCTATTTAAGTCTATTGTTCATTTTTGACTGCAGTACAGCTTCCTTTCATTTTACACCTAGAGCTGTGAGTTTTCTGACTTTACCAACAACAAAATAATGGGTTTAGTCTCTATTTTAAAAAATCATAAAGTAGAAAGAGTGGAAGATTTACTTCCTTTATTTTTGTTGTGTTCTACATGCTATCACTTAATATTAGTTATTAAAGTGGATCTTGTGCTTCCACTGAAGATAGGATATGGCGTTTTAAAAGTTCAATTCAAAGGGGGTTCATTTAGAAGATCATTCCTCTTTTATTTGATAAACTACTATGCACATGTGCAATAACAATATACTGTTTAAAAACTCTTGACAAATAAGGATAAATATTCAGCATGCTACATGGACAAGTGCTCCTGAGATTGCTGTATTGTTAGTACAAAGAAATACCTATATTTTGTGCACTATACTGAAATGCATCCCATTAGATTAAGAGTATGGCTCCTGCTCTTCCTCCCACAGGATCTCAGAGTCCTCCTTTTGTGTCTTCTCACTATTTATCTGATTATGGCTCTCTAAAATAGAGAAAAATAGAACATTTCACAGTATCTTCCCGTAAATTAAGTCCTTCAGAATACAATGAGGATATCTTGCAAGGCTATTGTTGATATAATAAAGCTGTTTAGTTACCTTGAACTGGTGCACCAACACTCTAAGTCTAATAATTCAGAGACAAAAAAATTTTAATGCTATGTTTGTGACTTAAACTGTTAATAAAAAAGAGAATTGTTATTTAGAGTGATGTACTGCCTTGAAGTTAGCCTGTTGTGAATGCATGGTATATTCTGAGGCACAGAAGCATGAGTAGACACAAAATCATATCATATTGCTGACAAGTTCTTTCCACAGCCTTCTGAAGCTTAGCCTTTGTTTATGCAGGTGTAATTTGTGTTTCTGACTTTGCAACTGCACATGAAAGATAATCTCAGGCCTTGCATCAAAGTCTCTTGCACAAACTCCCTGATTTGCAAGTTTGATTAGGTAGCCACAGAGGTAAATACTGTCATGCTTAAGACAAGCTGAAGTTTTGCCAAACCCCAGGGACACTGCTGTTTATTCACCAGAAAAGACTGAGATTACCTTTTTAGAATACGCCTTGTTTGTCACAAACTTATTGTCATTTCAAAGTGCTAGGCAAAATTCCTTATTACTCTAGGAGAGGATATTTAGTAAAAATTTTGCAGGTTGTTGCTTTGGTCAACGTAATAACCTGCGTAAGCTACTACAGTACATGGATTTTGAATTTACCTTATTTCTAAAGGACGGGCAAAATTATTCCAATGTTTTTAAAAAGAAATTATGCCTTTCTGCAACAGTTGTTCCTTCATTACTTCTGAACTAAAGCACAGTCCATATTGTGAATCTTATTCCCTTTTCTTTAGAAAGTATTTGGAATGAAGACTACTCCTAGTGTAAGGTCTTTTGAAAGTGAAGAAATAGCATGCAAATGCTGCCTAACCATCTCTGGGGAATGGAGATTATGCATTTGTAATTGATTATATGGAGAGCAGAAGCAGAAAAAAAAAGTTTCCTTTCAAGAGAATTCTCCATTTCTTCACTGGTGGCTGAAGAGGGATTAAGCTCTAGATGGCAAAAAGGTCGGAGTTACCTTTACTTGAGTTCTAGATTTTACTCTTCAATAAATTTACTGTCTGAGAGTTTTGAGTACAGGTCTTAGGAACACAGATTAGTGTTAAAGCAGAATATAGGTACTCATAAATGTATGTGATTATACTCCATCAGCAAGAAAATACATCTGACTTTTGCAGAATCCAGGAGATGTGGTCTCCAGAGAGTCGAGACATTATTTATGTTTCTGACAAATCCACAGTGATCACCTTGTGCAGGCACTAATGGACAGGTTGTCTCTCACAAGGGAAACCTGATTTCCTGAATGCTATCTTGTTTCTCTAAAAGGCAGAAGGAATATCAGACACAGACATGTGAGAGATAAGTTTCAGAAACTGTCATAAACGACCTGGAGATTTCGTTTTTAGCTAATAAAATTATTCTGGTTGTGAAGAAAATGATTATTGCATACCTTTAGAAAGCTGCAACCTTCTAAATACCTAAGTCTGTTTGGAAATTATAGATGAGGTGTCTCGGAGGCTATGTCCCTTTATGATTCTAGTTTATTAGTCTAATGCTCTAATATGGTCTAATGTTTTACCCAGACTTCAACATGAAACAAAAGAATCACAGCTGTTGTCATTCAAAACCATTTGATGGAGTGCAAGACTCCACTTTAAAGTAACCAATAATCAGGTTTCATTTATGGGAAGTAGGTGACTGGTTCTAGGTCCTCTTCAGCTTTAGAAGACATAAACCATCATTTCTTACCTTCTTAAAGTGACACCATAATAACAAGACAACCTTGAATAGGACTGGTTTTCTGTCATTCATTTGAAGAGAAGTCACTTGTGAATAAAAGCAGAAAATGAATGTGGGACTCCTAGGCCCTGGAAGGGTAAGCTCCAGAGGAAGTGCCGTTGCTCCAGTGGCTAATAGGACACTGTTTTTTGAGAGACCTCATACTTCCTAGGACTGTTTATGTGTTTTCTATTAAACAGCTGTCAGAAACAATATATTGTTGTCACCTTCACATTTCCCTCAATCTGTGTTTAAAAAGAAAATAGCCAATCATCCATTCCTGAAGGGAAAATGTGGTCACTTAAGGGTTTTACCCACACTTCTGAGGGTCCAGCCTGGCAGAAACATGGCTATAATAATGAGTGAGACAGTTGATCGAGAGTACCTTGAAAAATCAAAAAGGTTTTAATAAAGATGGAAAATAATACAAAAAACAAAACAACAAGGCCGAGCACAGCACAGAGACAAACTCCATGCTTGCTACAGCACCTCAAAAAGTATGGAGTTCCTTTGTTCTCTCTCTTTGGTACTTAATAGCCTAGGTAGGCTTTTTGGCCCTTGGCCCAATATGCGTAACAACAGCCTTTGAGTGACATTCTGAGAGTCCTATCCACAATTCTGGGCTGGCTCCGAGCTAGTTACAAGGAGAAATCCGCAGAACTTTCCAGCTAACTTCTTAACATATCAAAAGGTAAAGTGAGACTCCCTATTTGGAAGCACCTGCTAGAGGTGTAGGGATTGCATTACCATAGTCACTGATGCCTAGTAGAAGGCTCTGTGTTAGGCGTTGTTATGAGTCGACTCCGACTGGCCACCAGGTGCCCACCAACACCACTGTATCATTCCCATTCCCAACTGGACAGACGAGAGAAAATATAAGGACAAGCCCATGAGTCAAGACAAGGACAGGGAGAGATAATTCACTGGTTACCATCATGGGTAAAGCACATCCAATTTGGGGACATTAGTTTAATTTATTACCTATCAAATCAGCGTAGGGAAATGAGGAATAAAATCAAATCTAACAAAGCCCTTCCCACTTCCCCTTCCTTCTTCATGGGGTTAAATTTATTCCTGATTTTGGACCTCCTCCCCACAGTGACTAATGGAGATGGTGAAAGCAGGCCGTGCTTAGTTCACCACATGTCTCTGCTGCTCCTTTCTTCCTAAAAGAGGACTCCTCACATTCTTCTCCAGCTCCAGCATGGATTCCTTTTTTCCATGGGGTACAGTCCGTCAGGAATAGATTGTTCCAGCATGGGCTTCCAATAGGGTCACAATTCCTGCCAGCAAACCTGCATCAATATGGGTTCCTCTCTCCATAGGGACAGAACGTCGGCTTCCCACAGAGTCACTGCCTCCTTTGGGCATTCACCTGATCCAATGTTGGGTCCTTCAGGGACTGAAGATGGATCTCTGCTTCACTGTGGGTCTCCACTCCTGCCTTATTGTGGTCTTCAGGATGGTCTAAGAGGAATCCCTGCTAAGGGGAATTCCCTAAGGGGAATCTCTGCTCTGGCACCTGGAGCAGCTCCTCCCCCTCCTCCTGCACTGACCCAGGGGTCTGCAGGGATATTTGTCTCAGATTCCTTTCTCTAGCTGCAGTTGCTGTTGCACAAGTTTTTTCTCCCCTTCTTGAATATGTCATCCCAGGAGTGCCATCACTGATGCTGATGGCTGATGGGGTCTATCTTGAGCAGAAACATGTCCATCTTGAATATGACAGGCATCAGGGAAAGCTTCCAGAAGCTTTGCACAGAAGCCACCTCTTTAGCTACCCTTGACACTAAAACTTTGCCATGGAAACCCAATTCAGGCATCTAGTCAGAAGAGCTAAAACCATGGGTGAATTGGGGTTTCAGATTCAGCTCTCTCTAATGTTTTAGAATATTTATCATGGACCTGCTTTGGTTGTTTCAAATCCCAGTCTTAATTCAATGCATAATTCTCTCTGGAGGCTGTAGATAGACTTTCAGATGAGTAGAACTGAGGGACCAGATATCTAGAAATTTACACTTTTATAAAGCCAGCAGTATTTACATAGAGGATATCTGCACAAATCAAAGGATGAAACCAGTATTGTTTCTGTGAGTACACAGCTTATAGCTTAGTGTTTCAGTCAGCTAATATTTGATACAAAATTATTTGAGTTCCATAAAGTCAACCCAAATATAGCTCTGTATTTTAGATGACAGTCAAAGATGGAGAATAATAAAAGACAGATGTGAAGTCTGGGGTTGAACTGACCAGTCTGAATTGATAATGGTATTTACAAGGGGAAGGACTACTTTTTAATATTAAGAGTGTGGATTTGAGTAGATTAGTGGATTCTGTTTCAGACTTGACCACAAACTCACTTTCATTCTCCTTATGTCTCTTTGAGTTTGTGTGCTGTGTAAAAGAAAATCTTAAAAGAGCCCTAGCCCTAAATAAATTTTATACTGAGATCTGCTTTTTATCCCTTAACTCCTGTAGAGAAAAATGTCTATAAGACTCTGGTGTAATTTTATACCACGGTTAGTTCCCACTGATTCTAGGAGGAGTTCATCAAAACCAGTGAAATTTTCAGCACAGGGAGCTTGTTTGAAATTTCCTTAAACAGACCTAGAATTTGACTTTGTCTCTATGTACACAAATATAAAAATACCTATAAACTGCCTGTCTCATTAGTACAAGGCATCTTTTGAACCATAATTATTTATCTTGGAAAGGATGTTTGCAATGCTTAGATGGAAAGAGAAATGTGTTATTATGATGAATAATTAATTTTCAGTGGTTGTGTGGGATTTCATGCTGTGAGAATTTCATTGAGTTTAATGGAATTCACATGGCCAAGTCCACTCACTGTTATAAGTCTGCAGTGTTTTGGGATTATAAAAAGAGATAAAAGAGTGTCCATATCTCCCCCAGTAACTTACATGTCCCATTCTGTGTAAGTGGAGTCAGAAGTGAAATGCCCATTTAAAACAACCAGGTCATATTTGTCTGGCAAGATGTTGATACCATCTGCATTACTTTAGTAAAAAGATGGACCAATCAGAGGATTACAATAAAAATTTGATAGAAGGGGCTATTTTAATAGACATACTAACAAAATTATTTTTCTAGCAAGTTGTAGTAAAGAAATACATGAAATTGGATTGGTGTGTAATATCAATAGCATATTGGAGTCTGGGCAGATTCTGAAGTACCATTGCCATATATTTTTTAAATGGCTCTTTATTTCGCAGAAGGCTGATAAGGGAGAGATTGCCTCTCATTCAAGAGGGGAGTGGGAAGTATGATGAACTCAACTGGGTGGGGAATATCGGTCAGATGTTTTGATGTAACACAAAACATTGTCACTGGTCAGAGACGAAATCTTGAGGAGCTACCAACCTGCTGCCAAGCAAAGCTGTGTTCTGAATGGGTACAAGTCAAACAAGACACAGGACAAGCTCCAAAATGTGGTGAGAGCTGGAAAAAGCATTTCAGAATGCCTGTGACCTTCCTTACATATATCCCAATCACCTATTCAGCACTTTGTTTCAGCCAGTACCATGTTTTACTTTTTACTCAGCAATAACCATCTGGTAACCCTGACTTCCTCAGAACTCGTCTTACACTAATACACTCATCCCAAAACCCAGAAATACTGCCATAGCTTTCTCAAGCTGCTCAGCTTCCATCAATGGCTTTATGTATCAGTAACTACTTCTCTATCAGTCCTTCTTCTGTACCCTTCTCTTCATAAATGTTCCTTAGTTTTCCTTTTAGATTAATATATCAGTACTACAAATGTTTTGGAAATGGAACAAATAAACCTCTAGTGCTCTAAAAAACTTCCTTTCAAANCTTCTGAAGCAGCAAAGGGGCCCATCTTAGGTACACAAAACTAAACTAAACTTACAATGAAAACTGTTAAACAAAATCTTGCAACCCCACATTCAAACACAGGCAGAATTATAGAAACAATGTTGCTTTAAACTGTTTCAGCTTGGTTGGCAACAGGCAGTTCCTTGCACTTTTGTCTTTAGTTCTGAAATCCCTCTTCTATTACTGACATATTAGTGAAAAAACTATGTTATTACTCCAGGTGCATAATGTAGAGTGTTGGGGGCAAAAAATGAAAAAGCATCCATCATGTTCAACTTGTCTACATCTTCAAAATATTTCTTTTTGTCCTCACTGTTGTTCTGGGGTTTTGTCTTCTCAGAGCTGGATGGCGGAGAAATTACAAACAGGAATATAGAATCATGGGTTCATAGAATATTCTGAGTTGGAAAGGATCCACAATGATCTAGTCCAGCTCCTGGCCCTGTACAGGACAACCGAAAAAATCACACCACGTGTCTGTAAGTGGTGTCCAAATGTTTCTTGAACTCCAGCCAGCTTGGTATCTTGAACAGTTCCTTGGGGTGCCTGTTCCAGTGCCCAACCACCCTCTGCGTAAAAAACCTTTTTCTTATATCCAGCCTAAACCTCTCTTGATACATCTTCAGGCCATTCTCTTAGGTCCTATCACTGGCCACCAGAGAGAACACATCAGTGCCTGCCCCTCTGCTTCCCCTCACAAAGAAGTAGTAGACAGATAAGAAGTCTCATTTCCTCAGTCTCCTCTTCTCTAGGCTGAAAAGACTGAAAGACCTTAGCCTGTCCTTGCACAGCTTCCCATCAAGGCCCTTCATCATCTTCCTAGCCCTCCTTTGGGCACTGTTTAATAGTTTAATATCATTACATTGTGGCGTCCCAAAACTGCCCCCAGCACTCGAGGTGAGGCTGTCCCAGAGCGGAGCAGAGCAGGACAATCTCCTCCCTTACCAGCTGGTGATGCTGTGCCTGATGCCCTCCAGGACAGGGTTGGCCCTCCTGCCTGCCAGGGCTCTGCTGACTCAGATTCAACTTGCCATCAACCAGGATCCCCAGGTGCCTTTCCACAGCACTGCTTTCCAGCCTCTCATTCCTCAGTCTGTCCATTTATCCAGAGTTGCCCCATTCCAGGGGCAAAATCTAGGAACTATTAAACTTCATACTACTGGTGATCACTCAGTCCTCTAATTTGAATGTATTGGGAATATGGTTCCATTTGAACATATCCCATATGCCTAAACAGATCAATCTATGGGAACTTCACTGGGAAGGCAATTGTCATATAAATGATATTAAAATTTCAGGTTAAAGATTCTGAATAAGATTTGGCTTAATTTGGCTTAAAATTAACGGGTTAAAGAAAGTGAACCTAAGTGCTGAAACTCTTAAAGCTATCTTTTTTCAATACATGGCTGGGGAGGCTGAAGGCAAAATGGTCAGTTAGTCTGCCTGTTGTGACCCGAGACAAGGAACAGCATGTGGTGGAGTCATTCCTCCTGCCTTTTCAGCCCTGTTGAATGCTGGCTGTGAGAAAAATGATCAAGTTGGGATAAAAATTGCAGCTTTCTATTCATGTTTGCCTAAAGTGATTACATCCTTAATGGTCTGAAGTAGAGTAAATGTAAATTATCTTCATAACAGAGGTTAGCTTAATGAACCTTTCTGAAATATTGCATATTTTTGTATTATAAAACTGACACTCTGTATGTCATCAGACACAGAACTGGAGACAGCAAAGCAAATTTCTTCTATGAATAAATGCTCTAAAATTGACTGACTTGCACAGGTGGATTAAACATTTGATATAGCCCGATATACCTGCTGGAAAAATCAAGGCTTCTTGCTGAGTGTTATAGTAACAAGGAGATTGAATCTGTAGACCAGAGCACTTTCTATATTCTTAAATATCTATATGCTTGTAACATACATCAAGGAAAAATAAATTTCTAAGCAAAATATTTATTCAATTGATACTTATTAGATTGAATTCAGTGATGAAAGAATAATGCAACAAAGAACATTGTTGACAGTAGAAGTGCCTATTGTATATATTTTCAAATATATATCTATGACATAATGCATTTCTTGCACTGCACCTGTTTATTAAAATATCCATAAGATGATACTGTTTAAATACAAATTAAGAACTTTTTAATCAATATTATTTATATGCCTTCCTTGCAATGTTATTCAAGTGGTTTGTAATTTACAGATATTGGGACTATTCTACAGATTACTGTCTTTGGGAAAGTTGGCAGAAAACCTTACTTTATTAGTTCAAATAAAGTAAGAAAAGCAATTAAACTTTTTAAAAGACAAATTATTTCTAATGTATTTCAAATATATCTTAGCCTTTCTTTTTTGCTTCATGCCACTATGTTAAATATCCTATCTTTTCCTTTTTTAAATTAAAAAAAATTAAGCTATCTTTTAAACTAGGTGTACTAGTGGCTTTGATTTGAAAATTTTGAAATTTGGAAATAAGTTTCATTATTTGACAACCTTTATATCTACTCAGTTTTCTATTTAGTTTCCTAAATTTTATGCTATGTCTCTGTCCTTTTTTCCTCATTTGGGCCTATATTTTAGCTTCACACAAGGTTGCTTTATAAGGAAAACAGACTGCCACAATACCAAGATGATAACGTTTTCTTCCCTCTCCAGTTTTGATATTATTGTCAATATTGACTATCTTGAAAAAATGCAACACAAATTACAACCTGAATTCCACCCTTTGGAGTACATAAAGCAAATAAAATGCTTGTTTCACAAGAGTTTTGTATCATATAAATTAAAAAGTAATTCAAATACATGAACTCATAAGTGTGTGAATTTTATGACCTCTGAGTCATCCTAAATACAATTTGATTGCCTTAGGGTGCATTGAACTGTTGCAAAATACAAGTTGCTTTCACAAAAAAGAAAATAATCATATAAATGTGTAAGAATTAATTTTAATGTAATTTAAAATGTAACCTTGTCAATTGCAATATATATGCTTGTAATTTCTGCTTTTGACTTGTACTAAACTGCACTATGATTATTACACAGGTAAAATATTCAGTGTTATGCTATGGGTACTGCAAGCATTGATTAAACTCTCCAGTGTTCATGAAGGCTGACAGGGATTCAAAGGAGGAAATGTAAAACTTGAAGGTACAGCAGTATAGTGACATTTCACTCTATAAAGCTGCCAATATTTTAATCCTGCACGTAAATCATTTTCATCAGTCCAATTCCATATCTTAATTTGTGTAGCAAACAAAGTATTGGATTGCATTATGTTTAATAATTAAGAATGTGGTATCAATTTCCATATATTTTAAGTTCCTGGACAAGAAATAGAGTTAACATTTTTAGTTTCAATTTGTTTGCTTTACAGAATAAGAATGATTAAGGATTAGTTCTAATATTCATGCTGTGATCAACCAAACTTCCATTATTTGTTTTTATAGAACCTTTAGTTTCTTTGCCTAAGTGTTCTTCATCAGCGTTCATGTTGTATTCATTTAGAGTGATGATTGATATGGTAATAGATACAGTGTGATTGAAAGCAACCTTTGTCAATAGGAAGGCCAAATACTCAAACAGTGTATTGGTTTGAGTTTGCTCATTATTGGAGACCTTTCATAGTCATATTGACTTGCTGTCCAAATGTTGTTACTTACCTGATGCTTTCATTGTTTAAATGGTATAGACATTGGTATTGAACATGACTTTTCCCAATATTTGTCCTAAAATACACACATGGCTCAATTATCCACTGAAAATTCTTAAGGACTATTTGCAAAGTATTAAAATGGTATTTGGGAACACAAGCTAAATGTTTGTGACAGAGAAAAATAGTGTTATATACTGGTGATGTTAATACAATGCGTTCTGCACTGTGAATTTTTATTTCTTGATATTAGAAAATTAGCAGAAGTTTACTTTCTCTGAATGCTTTTTCATCACAGCAGCAGAAGTCCAGGGATCCACACTTATTGTAAAAAGAGAATTCCAGAGCCACAGAAAATATATTTGTTCCCTTACATGTAGATCTTACCATTCAGAGTGTTTCTGATCTTGACCGAACTCTTCTGGACTTATTCTGGCCCTATTTATGTATTAGACATTCCTACAGAAGATGTGACCATGATTTCGATACTAAGACATTTCAGAAATGTGAGGAAAAAATGCACTCCCTTTCCTTCTTCAGAATCATTGTACTTTGAAACTTGACAAGACACCAGGCTCCACTAAACTCTTGTGCAAAAAAATGTAGAGGCACAATATAAACAAAAATAATTTTTTTTATGCAAATACAGCAGGTCTTCATGGGACTTTGGAGTTGACTGATGCTTTATGATTTTCAGTGCAGCCCAAATAGCAGCAGGGAACTAAGATTCCTCTGGGAGGACACAGAACAGGGGAAAATCATGAATTTGGCATGAGAGGTTTTAGATGGCATGGACAGTTCTCTGCCCTAACAGACAGTGTAATTACAGTGAAACAATACTATGACTCTATCCTTCCTGACACATCTATATCTTTCACAAGATATCTTCCATACATTCCTAAAACTTAAGACTTGCTTTAAACAAATCTTTTTCATGGCTTAAAAGGACTTAACTTACCTTCTTTCCCCTGCTAATCTGCTGCCAAAAGAGGGTAGTTCTGTTCCAGATTTTTCCAGGTCCCCTCAAATTTGAAAACCAAATCAAAAATTATATGATAACATAAATTAATTAACTTTTCATATAAGAGAGATGGGAAAACGGAGAAAGTACATGAAAGATTTTATCCTTTATCTCATGTTGGTATTTCCCCTAAATAAAGACACGTGACTGAAAAGTTCATTAATAATTTCAAATTTATGAACTACCACAAGTGATTTTTCAATCAAGCTCTGCTTAGATATTGTTCAATTAAATATATAGAAAACATTTGCCAATTTATGAAGTCTCCTGTGATAGCTCCTTCAGAAAAATGCAATGAAAGCCTAGTTTGAAATATTTGAAGGTAAAATTGTTGTTAAAGATTATGGGTTAGGTAGATTTCCTTCCAAGGCCTGAGTTATCCATTTTAGTCATTGAAGTCCCTGTATTTGTTTATTGTGATTTGATGAGCATTTTTGTCCTTTTAAATCACCTGTTGCTCAAAGTAACACCAAGCTATGGCTTTCTTTTTCTTAACAGCGGCAGCTGTTTTTCTTGCTCAGTTTCCCTGCTTTGCATCTCTGTCTGTGCATCGTTCCTGAACTTGTGACACTAAACATCATCATACTGCAGCTATAGTAGAACACTGCTAATAATATGCAGGCAACAGGCAATAATCCTTTCCTGCATTAGGGTGTCAGAATGGACACTGAAGGATATTATAGAAAGGGGTCTTTCTCCTGTCTGAGTGTCATAATCCTCTCCCTATATCCCTGGAAATACATGCAGGTCTAGTGAATGCCTGAGGTAAAGTTTCTTTCATTCATTCATTTCTGAACTGAACAACCTCTTCAAATTGAATGTACACTCTAAAAGGAAATATATATATATATCCTTGTTAGGCTGGATACAAAGATAAATCGTTTATTTCAGAATTCAGAGATGTGTTCAGGAATATCACTCCTAATTTTTATTATTATTATTATTTATAAAGGTAAATATATATAATGTAAATATATAGTATAATGTAAAATGCTATGTTTATTTCTTTGGATTTTTACTTCAATTTTGATAATGTTCCCTTAATTAAAAATAAATGAGAAAATTCAAACCTGTGGATATTTATTAAAAAATATCAGGACAGAAGCCCTCCAGCTTCTTACATCTTTTAATTTATAGGAATTGAATGCTCTGCTGTACTCAGCATATTCATTAAATAAATACACATCCCTTCCAGAAAAGTAAGTATAAGTTTAGGTATTTGAGGAGGTTTTTTCCTTCCTTCCTTATAATACTGATGAGGAAACTCAGGAAAACAAAGTAAACAAATCATCATTATCATTGTATTCCCATCGGCAGCTCTCTTGCCTTGGTAGATTATATTGTACCAAAGAGGAACCTTTGCATTGCCCACATTCTAATGTCAGTAATGCAAACTCTAATTTTACAACGTGTACAATTGGAAAAAAAATGGCGCCATCACTGTTGTGAGTCCTTGGCTTTACACCTGCTAAATGAAGTTGCCCTCTGAGCAACCAAGTAAGCCTTGCTCAAATTGCAATGTTTTGCTTAATATTTACAAAAAGCTGACATTGAATAGCACCTGAACACCAAGGTATGTCCTACTTCAAGCAAATGGGAAAAGCATGCCACGAATGCTCCTGGTCTCTGAGCAGAAGGTACACAGAGGGAAAGGTTACAAATGCTGACATATAACATAAGAAGGTAATATGAACAGCAGATGTTGAGAAAGACAATTCAGCAATGTAGAAAGGAGGCTGGGGAGTGCAATTAGAAACAAAGTAGATGAAAATATATCTGATGACAGGCAGCCAATAGGGTGTAAATCTTCATTTATCTTTCTAGAGTGATGTTGTAGTTTTGGTTTGTTTTCCTGGCCAATGCACCATTTATGTAGTGGTTTTACGTTCGTCGATTGAGAGATAGGATTTTGTGAGAAAAAAAGGTGAAACAGGCTCAACTTAGAAGTAAAAAGATAGTTTATTAACACACAATAAGAAAAAGAAGAGAAAATGAAACTTTCAAAACCTCTCTCCTCCCCTACAAGTACTCACTTTTTTACAAATCACATAGAGACAAAACTTACGACATTCAATCAGTTTCACCATTTAAATATAGTCTTTCATTAATTCTTCAGGAGAGGAGTATCTTGTTTAGTATGGAATTTTTGTCCCACTGACAACCTAGAGAAGTTTTTTTTTTTTTCTTTGTGGGTCACAACTCTTACAGAAACAGCCACCCGGGGGAAAATCTGCTTCTATGTGGTCTCTTCCCATTAGCAGTTGCCCAAGCTGCTTATGGGTTGCGGAACTNGGTCGATGGAAGGTTCCTGCCCCCACCCCTCGGTCTCATTCAGGGTGGGCTCAGCTCAGAGCAGCTGCAGGCTGCAGGCTCCCTTCCAACTGCTGGGGAAAGGGCTCAGGCCCATGGCCAGGCCTTGGGCTAGCTCCTCCCCCATAGGGGAGCAGCAGGGTGTTTTCCAGCTGCTAAAAACTGATCCGGGCTGGGATGGGGGCTCATCATCCCCTCCCCGGGCCAGGCAGGCCTCCCATGGAAGCCCGGGCCCGGGCCTAGGCAGGCCTGGAGAGCCAGGACTGCCTTACCTCCTGTGAAGCCGGAAGGAAGAGAGTGACCCCAGCTTTCCTTCCAACTTTTAAGGCTGTGTGTTTCCCAGAGGTGGATCCCTACATGCAATTGGCTATTTTGGTTGTCAGTTTAAAGGAATTCACCTATTGCACTTCACCATCTGTGCTAAACCAGCACAAGTGATAACAATGTTCTTTTCCTCTGCCCTTTGGGAACTTCCACATAACATTGGTGAGCAGATATGGTTCCAGGCTTCTCTTCTGAGCTGCCAGGAACCAAGCTCTCTAAACTGAAAACTATTCCATTCCAATTTTTGGGATTTTTTCCAGAAGTTCAAAAAGGAATAGGAAAACAGGAAAATTCAGGTCATAGCATTTTTATTTTCCAGTAGCATAAGCCAGCAATTGCTAATTTTTACTTGATAACAGTTACTTTTTATTTTGTAAGTCAGTCTGGAATACAGAAGGCTTTAAAGTGGCTAACAGTTATAAGTAACCTGTTTTGGTGTTGAGGGAAGGAAAAAAACATCTCCTGCAGGATTCCTACTGGTGAGAGGGCTTCTGGAATAAATGGTGTTCCTTTGGATAGATTGCACTGGTGGGGAAATTGGTGGGAATCTAATAGGGTTAACCGAAAAAAAATTGCACAACTCTTCTATAACTTTAGAGCTTACAGTAACAACAACCTGATAAAAGTTATTTAATGAGAGTGAATAAAATGCTCATGAAGGTAAAATGTGGACAGTTGTGAATCAAGATCAAAAAGTCACTCCAGCTGTGAAACAGATCGCAGTGGGCACTAAAGGCACTGTGAGTTTGAAACATCTGTTTGGATTGTGAAGGAGTTTGTTTTTTCAGAGAAGAGTAAAGATTTTGTGCAAGAAGTTTCCCTTCGGTGGTGAGGTCCTGAAGAATTATGTGCTAAGTTGTTTTTAGAGTTTTTAGAGTTGTTTTAAGAGAGATGAAGCATTTCAGGGGCTTCTGAGGAAAGATGGAGAGAGCTACTTGAAGTTTCTCTTTTAAAAACTGAAAAGACAGTCAAATAGTGAAATATTTCTCTGTTAAGTTGTGAGCTTATTCCAGGGGCCAGTGAATGAAGGATAATGTGGCTACGGGGGAATCTGGTAGATCTGATCAGACCTGCCAAAAACTGAGATGTTATATTTGCGTTCTTCTTCCTGAGTTCATGAGCAGCACTGGGCACGAGTACTTATACAGTAATAACATTTGCCATTCATATACATAAAGACTTGTAGAGGAATAAGATAGCTGTTCATTAGCAAGCATTTTAGGTAAGTAAAGACAGCTAATGGAAGAATGCAAATGATATGAGGAAAAATAGGAGCCTGCTTTTGAACCATCTGACCTGTGCTAAAGAACACGTAAATTAGTGGAGTGGTAGGATTTAATGCATTAGGTAAGCAAGTCTGAAAGGGAGGAGTCTTTCAGAAGTATTCTATGTTTCTCATTGTCAATTGCAGGTAGCAGAGGAAACTTGATTAAACTTTAGAATATGAAAAGACTAAAGAGAAAAATGTGTGGTAGAGAATCTAACAAAGAGGAAAACTGAAAGCTGGTAAGAAATAGAAAAAATTTGGGTTTGGAGATTTGGAATTCAAGAGCTGCAGAATGTGAAAGGCTAAGGATAGAATAAAAATGCAATCTGAAGAATTGAAGGAATTAAGAATCTATCAAATCAAACATATCTAAATCAATAGAAAGTTTGAAGGAAAATTAAAGATTGTTAAAGATGTACGAATTAGGAGCAAATGTCCTATGTGTTATCTTTTAAAAAATATGGGACTGAAAAAGATACAAAGCCTGGAGAGGGAAGAGGGAAGACTGGAGCATTCCCTAGGTTCCTGTGGTAAATAACGTAGGATAAATTCGCGCCTAAAAGCTAATGTAGTATAAGTTATAAAATAAAGTTGTATTTTAAACTGAAGCTCTCAGGACGGCAGGAATGTTTTCAGGCAGCAGCTAATTTACATATACAAAACATGTTTGGACAAAGGCGGGTGTAACCGAGATTTACAGGACAAAGAACATGGTCTGCACAGGACATCAGCCATCAGCCTAGGTACACCACAGCAATCAACACCCATATGAATCTAAGATAAGGGGACTGGCAATGGGAC
>VXBB01018234.1:190153-200974 GCA_013399915.1 Illadopsis cleaveri | reverse complement strand
TTTTTTTTTCCTTCTTCCCCCCCTTTTTCTTTTTTTTTTTTTTTTTTTTTTTTTTTTTTTTTTTTTTTTTTTTTTTTTTTTTTTCCTCTTGTCACCATGTTGTCATTTTTTGTCATATATATTATTCCAGAAGGATTTGATGTCTGGAGTGATTGCATAAATCAACTCAACTATGTCACTACTTATAAGTTTGCAATATGTTAACTCTCTTCATAATTTACATAATGTTTAAATAATATACCTTCTTTTTCCCTTATCCCTACATTAATGTGATTAGAATCAGTGGAAGCGCTATAATTTTCTTGTAACGTGTGCTTTCCACCTACGCTTGCTTATTACAAGAAGTATCATTTCTAAAACTAGCAGCCTCTGATCAGTTTAGCTGTCAAAAATTACTTTTTTTCCAAGAACAAAATTACCTTATAAAACATATTATTGTTTCTACTTAGTATTCCTGTTAAGGTAAACAAACAATGGAAAATTGTTGCTTTGTCTTATTTATTTCCATGCTGGCATCCAACTGTAAGTAGTAGTGGAATACATCTTCTGATATATTATGCAATTAAATTGATGGATGGTTAATTGAGTCAGTATGGCATACCATATGTGTACTCCTGACCTGAATGTCACTGGTCAGATTAAGGCTTCACACATTTGACCAAAGAACATATGCTGTTATTGAGAATGTGGCTCTAGATAGGATAGGGATTTTAGTCCACAGTAAAAAAAAAAAATCATCATAACTGACTTTTCTTTTTGGTTGTTGGAGCCCTGGCTCCTTAGGAGTCCAGCTGTAAAGGACTTTAAAAATAATGAAAGTTATTAATTAAAAGCTTACTGACATCACGGCCATTAACTTTGGCAGGCTCTTTCATTAATTTATTTGAGGTCTCTTATTACATGACATATCCTCATCATAGCATTTGTGCCTTTGTACATCAAGCTTGAGATCTTATTGGCTTTTAATTTGAGCTTAGCCCTTTCTTTTTTTATCCCAACCGCCTTCTTTTTTGAAGAAATAAAATATTTTCCTTATTGGTGGGCATGATACATATGCGAGCAATAAAGCAGCAGAAGAAGGGGAGCTCATATACCTTTAATGACAGTGACACATAGATATCAAAACACATACAGATTCTCACATAGAAACATTCTTGCATGTATAGTTACATCACAGTTGCAAATTATGGTATTTTTAGAAGTGCCTCGCTAAAACATTGTTTTCATGATGATTAGTCCTAGTTTTTGGCAGATTTAATATTTCTGTTTTATCTTATTTATCTAAATAATATTTAATGACATTGTATTTTTTGTCAGCTATTTTGCATATTTTACTTCTAAACCAGCTATTATGGGAGCTATTTTAGCTTCACAAATGTTTTAAGGTAAATTATGTTATTTTACAAAATTATTGCAGCAGAACATACATCTGAGCAATAATGTTTTATCTTTGACATTGCTTTGAAGACTCATCCATTTTGACAGGTAACTGCTTTAAAGCTATTTAGTTTGCATCAACACTGAGATAAAACGAGACTTGAACAATATGTACCATAGATGAAAAAAATATACTGTCATTACATGGTTAGAAAAAACAAAGATTTGTAATGGGAAAAAACAGCTAATAGAGAAATATCTTTCATTCAGTCATTGCTTATTGTAGCAAACCTGCATATTGTTTGTCCACTGACTTAAACTAGAAAAAGAGTAGTACTGTCTCTGCTGCATAATTTGTTACTGCCACTTTGAGAAAGATTATGATAATGTACATATAACAAAATTGACAACAACGGAGGAGTCTTGTAATTTTGAACTAAATTCAAGGAGGCTGCTCTGAGCATGAGAACTAACACTGTCTTCATTATGATTAGCTTACCTTTTCAAGTGTTCTGCTAGGAACCTCTATCACGTAAATTGAGGCAGGAACTTTATTATCATCACTATAGCAACTGCAGGGAAATTTATTTCAAAACAGTTGGCTACCTGAAAATTTTCTCATGATGGAAAGAACAGCAGATGATATATACATTTTAATTCATTTTCATTTATTCCTGTTTTGAAGTGTTCCATAAATGAGTGAAAGGCTTTTTTTGTTGTTGTTTTAAAGACAAGATGGCCAATTCCATCTTAATTTTTTTTCCTAATCCATCTTTTTTTTTCACTAGGAACAAAAAAAAGTGTTGAAGGATTTTGGTTCTATCATTATATGTAAAACTTTAATTATGCTAAGATATGGAATATTTCAAATTGGCCATTTAATGCACAATTCTCTTCATTATTTAATTTTTGAGCTTAGCTGTTACCTGGCTTTTCTTTCGACTTTGATCTTAAATCACATAACCACTCAGCAAGAATCGTGAAGCGTGCATTTTTTTTATTATTTTCCCATAGTGTTATTATATTCTGTGCCTAAAGAAAAGGAATAACTGCACAGATGGATTTGTAGGGGATGTAAGGAAACTGTAGATGCATATAGAAATTGAATGCAAATACAAGGAAGTGTCTCTTTTTTTTGTCCATAGCAGGATGGATCCTATGTTCACAATTGTAATTTTTCATGCACAACCCCCCTTTTGTTGCATTTCTGTAATTACAGAGCTAGCATAATGCTGAAAACAACAGTAATGCTTCAAAAACTGGCATCAATCTTTTACTGAAAACGTACAAACATTTTTTTTTTTCTATTTCTTTCTAGTCCATGATAGTTTCATTTTCTTTAAAATGAAAAAAGAGAAAAACAGTGTTTTGAAACACGTGTTTCATTAAATGAGCAGAGAGAAATGGAGAAATAGCTGTCTTGAAATCCTTTTTTCCACAAAATATAAGAAGTGTAAAAATTCCTATTATTTATGCATTGTGGCTGGTGTTCCATTATGAAAGTGCAGTGTATCTCAACGGTACCCCATATAACACACTTCAGTCACTGCTTTAACCAATGCCCATTTTTTATTGAAAAAGACAGTAGGAAGTTTACTGCAATCTGCATTACAAATAGATCACATGATGGGGACTTTGTTAGCTCTCTTTAACATTTACATCTTACTTGTAGCCAAATTTCTCTCAACTCCTCCTAATAAAGAAGAATATTTTATGCTTTGGATTTCAGTGGGTTCTTCTTTCTACTATAAAATGGAAATATGTTAATTTTCTTTCACAGACAGGAAGATACTTAAAGAATTGCTGACGATGAGATTGAATGCAAAACAGTCAACACAGTTGAATATTTTGGATACTTCACATGAGGTTTATTTTCATCTGATATTTTTAGGAATCTCACCAGGACACCTACCTAAACAATCAAGTTGTTCTAAGGTCCTAAAATAATTCATTGGGAAAGGTTGCCCCTCCAGAACATAATCCGAATTGCTCTCCAAAAGTACTTTTTTTTTTTCTTCTTTTGACTAACTAGGAGTCTATTGTACTCTTCCTTTACTAGCCTTAATTCACTAAAAAATCCATCAGGTCAAAATATTTTCACTCACAAACATTTCACCATGGAAAGACAGAATTTTCAATTGTAATATGTTTGGTTGGGGGTTTTTTGCTCAGTAGCCTTTGGTTGGTTGCAGCTTTGTTTATTGGGGGGCATTTTTTTGTTGTGTGGTTTGTTTATATGTTTGTTTTGGTTGGTTGGTTGTTTTTGGTTGTGTTTTTTGACACTTTTTTGTATCTACAAACCCTTGAAGAATATGAAAATCCTGGGAGGCCACATCTTGAAATCATTGCTGCAAAGGGAAGTTTTCCAAGTGACTCCCCCAGGATAAGTATTTCATCCTTTTACACAAATTAAGAGTCAATCAACAAATGTCTGTACCTTGGAAATGCGAACGGAATGAGTCAGGGTAACTATGTGAATGATCAGAGAAGAAATTAGTTTTCAGTGCTGTTTAATAGTTATCAAACGAACATCTATCATTAGGTATTATAATCCATAAACACAAATGATTACTTTGTGGAAGAAAGTGCTAGTGCTTTGAAAATCTATCTCTAGGCATTGAAACATCCATTCTAAAATGTTGTTCATCTATATGACAGCTTAAAATATTTTTGAAATAGAGATCTCAATTTATTAAGGCAAAAGATCTGCACATTAATGTATTTGGGCCAACCGCAGTATCTCACTGAAGTCCCATCAGAACCAGCCTCACTCCTACATTGATTCACTATTCTGCTAGCATGTGCACACTTGCAATGTTTGCATTTCTGCTACCCACAGAAAGCCAGCTACCTGTGTGCATCCACAGGCTCTGCCACTCCTTCACCTTCCCCAAGGGCTTTGATGCCTTTTCTCCTGGTCATCCCTGATACAGCACAGTTGTGGGACCTTGGTCAGAGCTGCTGAAGGAGGAGCCCTGTTGGGGTTTCCCACCTTCTTTCACCTGAGACACTCACCCTGGATCTTTGCTGTAGCCTGTCTTTTTACTTTTCTGATCCGGACCCTGACCCACTGACCTGAAATTCTGCCTTGACTCTGGACCAGGCCCATCAATGGGGACTTATCTGGGATCTTTGGACAGAAGCTGACCCTGGTCCCTGTCACTGATCCTGCCACATACATCTCACTGGGCAATAGGATGGCATCCCATCAGTGTGGCACTGACTGGTCAGCCTGATCATCACCCATCGACCTTGGCTCAGGGCCCTTTACAAAGCAGGCCCATCCTCCTGCTTCTTGGTAGTACAACTCCCAAGGGCCAGCCAACCTGAGACAGGAAAGCAGTGCTTCAACTCTTCAAGAATTTCTTTGTTTCCTTTCATTCTTGGTGCCTGCTTTGATGAACTTGTATCTGGAAAGATTTTTCTAGGTATAATGCCGGGTTTTGGTTGATACGTAAGAGACAGAATGTATCTCCCAATTTAGCCAATAATATGTTGTTCATCAGGAGCATTGAAAAGCTGACTGCAATCCATTTTTTTTGTTGGATCCAGTGTCTTGAACCTGAGCAGCTATACAGACTCTTTATGTGCTCAGTTCTCATATATTCCTTTATGAGAAAATGTTCGTTTACCAGAGCAGGCATTGTGCCAGAAAATGAATTATTAACTCCACAACCAAAGGATTAAGGTGATTGTATGTTATTTTCACTTAGGAATTCCAACCTTGAATTCTGCTTTAATGAATGTTTGTGAAGAACAGAACACTCCCAAAAAAAAGACTTGGGGCAAATGCAGTCAAACACAAGGACTGTGGCATTCACCTGAGATGCGGGAACCTGGAAAATCACTGCTAGAACATCACTTCTCAAATACAAACAAAGGAAAAAACAGTTCTCAGCTGGCTATCTGAGGAAATATGAAGGGTATGTTGTCAACAGTTTGTCCTCAGTGTCTTTTTATGAGGACTAGATAATGTGTGATGAAGAACAGAAAATTCAATATATTTTGTTTGGAAATCACAGCTCTTTTCTGTCTGTCCAAAGGGTTATCTTCATATTCTGATGCACTAATACTACCATCTCAAACATTAGAATAAAATAAATTTTAAAAAATCACAGTCTGAATTTCATGTCTGATCTCTCTTCTTGAACTTCAAATGTAAACTTTGTTTTAAGAAGTCCTTTTCAGCATTTCTGGTTCTCTGCCATCCTCTAACTCTTGAAATGTTGGAAAAGATAGTTCATGCATAATGCATTAGGTGAAAAGTCTATAAATTTTTTGCTTTTAATTCATTTAGGAATCAAACTAATTTCATTTTCCTCATTGAGTATATTTTTATTCCTTGTAAAACAATCATTAAAACATTCAAAATAATAGAAGTGGAATAAGAAAGCATATCAAATATGTAGTTTTAATAATAGATTGCATTGTTAAGTCAGAAAGAATTAGGTAATTGTAGACAGTAAATATTTTAATGCATATTCTCCTCGTAGCTTGTTAATTCAGTTACTTACATTAGAATAGTTGCATAAGAAAAACATTTTTTGCTAAATCAATTATCATAGAAAGCATTTTCTCAAAGTTTATGCATTTACATTACATATGAATGAACAATATTGTGTTTATATCTAATTTAAGAAACATGTTTCTAAGGAATTAGGAATGTGTCCAGGATAGAAGTGAAGGGGAGGCACCTCACTTTGTTAGAAGAAAAAAGCGGCAAATTTCCCCTAAGACCATCTACTCAGGATTTGGGTTTGGGCAGAGAAACATCCTTGAATCAGGATCTGGACCTGAAGAGTCCCATGGAATTGAGTGAAAACGTATCAATCTGTTCAGCTGAGAGGGGATCAGAAGAAGGAAATATTGGTAAAGAATTTTCATGAAGGTTAAATAGAGAAAAAAAAATTCCATTTGAAGTATTAAACATATTCTTACAATTATAGGATACCTTTTTCAAAACCTTTATAACTCCCTATAAACCTAAGTCCCATTAACTCTAGAAGTGATTTGAATGCTTTTGAAAATCTAAGGTACATACCCAAGTAACTAGTATTTTTAAAACAGTTACCAATACCATGTCATCAGTGTCTAAATACTTTGTAATGTGAAAAAAAAGACATCACTAGGCATGTCCATTGTCCATTGTCCATAGCAAAAGGCATCACTTTGAATTGAACACAGAATTAGAAACGATAAAATTAAATTGTCTTTTAAACATATATCTATATACATCATGCAATGCTTCAAATTACTCACAAAGTTTTCTTCATGGGAGCCCCTGTAGAGTGATGCCATTGCACCTCTTTAGGCACAAAAGCAAATCTCCCAATGAAACAAAGGCCTCAGTAAGTTGCTTGAAGCCACTGCCACCTCATCATTCAATTGGAGGTCTCAGTGTTAGATTTCCTGACCTGGGTGAAAATACCAACATAACACAAGCAACACCACTAGGAAAAACTTCCTAATTCCTAGGGACTTCATGAACATAAGAGGAAGAAGAGAGAGGTGAAAAAAATCATTACTGACATAGTGCCTCTCCAGAGCAACACTCTCTCTCCACTTCACTGAGGGCAATTGCCTACTCCTGGGATGGAGAGTCAACCCCTTTCCCAAAGAGTTTCAAAGATCCAGCATTCTCCGTACACTCGTTGCATCCACTAAATATTATAAGTATTATTAACCCCATAAGTAACTCCATAAGTATGGAATGTTTTGGCCACCTGGATGAAAATAGAGGGTAGCTATGTGTAACCTACAGGACTTCTTTCTCCTTCATTTGCAGTAAAGTAGGAAAATATATAATTAGAAGATATCACTTTCCTCCTCATTCCTAGACAGTGTAGATAAACAGCAAGAAATACAGACCAGCACTTTTACAGGATTCAACCTCAAGAACAGTTTTCTGCTCTTTACTATACTTTGGTTTGGCTGATTTTTATGCATTAGTATAGAAGAGACTTTTCAATATTCAAATGGATGCCAAGCACAGTAGTATAGTGCATTAACCTTTCCCTTTGAGATATTTTAGTTCAATTGGTGGCAGAGAAAACCACAAACTGTGGCACAACTGTCAGTCTCATAAATGATTTGTGACTGTGTAAATGCAGATGCCACAGCTGTCATGTAATCTGCACACAGGCTATACTGGGAATGTAACTCAGACCCTTCTGCTCCAACAACACAGGTCTTTTCCATTTGTACTGTTCCATTAGCTGTTGAAATGGCTTAAAACTAGAACAATTTATCCTTCCCCTTTTGAACTTTAGCAAAATAGGACAGAGCTCTAAACTAGCTTTCATTTACCAACCAAAATTCTCCCAATGTGATTTTCTAAAGCAAACATTTAAATCCAGTGATACCTAAATAGCTGTCAACGGTATTATAGAGAGCTGTACAAAACTTAAAAGCCCAGAAACAGATACATTTTCCAGGTTTCAAGTGTCACTGCAAACCACAGATTCATGACTCTGGATTGAATATAACATCTAATTTATGGGTTTGGGTGGAAACCGCCTAAAAGCTGCAAATGCCTTGGAGCTTTATTTTAAAAGACCCAAAATTGCAAATCTAGCTAAGATTTGCTTTTTGAGGGAGTTAGTTTGAACCGAAAAATCACAAAGCAGTACCAGGGAAAAATGAAATCATGTGAAACAAGTCAGTAAGGCATGTCCCAACATGGAATCAAAACACAGTGTAGATATCTCATGAATTTCCTTTGCAGGCCCAATAGACAGGATAGTCACGAAGCCCAGCAGGTATATACCTCTTTCCAGTAAAAGGCAAGTTGGTTACTTACTCTCGTCTCTGTTTAAGGAAGACCCAATGATGAAAAGGAAATTTTTCACTGTGCAAGACTCAGAAACATAAAGAAGTGTGACAGAAATTTGCAAAGCCCTCATTTTTTCCTGATATAATATAGCAATGCTGACTTCACTAACTTCTGAATAACTGATTATTTATTCCTCCGTAGAAAAGCAACATTTTTCCTAAACTTAACATGGAACTATTCTAAAATTATTACAGGAAACATATTTTCTCAGCTACTCCTTTTAAACAGAAAAGTTCTGCTGAATATAGTTTTCTACTTTTTTTTTTTGGTTTGTTTATATTCAAGAACAGTTTGCAATTCTTTCCACCACCCCACCCCAATTCATTGAGTCTATAGGTCTTCAGGCAATCAGCAAAGACTAGAACAGAGATATAGTGTTTAGTTGTTGCTTCCAAAACCTAGACTGCCAGTAACTTAATGAACCCTCTGGAGATACGCTCCCATGTGGAGCACGTTATGTCTGTGCTTGAGAAGGTTTAAATTAGTTATTTCTTAGAATACCCTGTGATGAAGGCACTGCTACCAACTGCTTCTCTTGTCACTAGCCCATCAGGGCAATAAACCAATTAGTTGTTGCCATAGTAAGGGTCATTTCTTACTATTTTAAATTCTTGGGAGGGATACACAGCACTTCCCATATTTGTGGAATCAGCATTTTCAATTCATTATGATTGCAAATGAATGTGTTTCTTCACAAAAGCAGTTTCATTGTCAAAAAGGACTGGTTACGTTGCTATTTTATGAAGTGCTAGCATAATATGAGGGTACGGGGCAGGAGGGAAGAGAGCAGGAGGTAGTCTGTTGCTTCACATATATCAACCATTCATTTTTTATGAATGCTTTTGAAAAATATTTGGTCCTCAATTAGAAGTAGCCACATGCTGCTTCCAAATCACTATTGGCAAGAAATGTTAGTATACGCCAGAACTACAGAACTTGCATCCTTCTGGAGGTTTGAGATTTCTTCTTTGAAATTTCTGTCTATAGAGAAATCACTTTACTCATGAAAATTAAATGTGCTTGAGAAGTTGGATTGTGTATTTTGGTTTGTATTAATGCACCTATGGCTTTGGGAGGGTCCATCAGGACCTTGTTTTGCTAAATTTTTTTCTTACAATGTGTTGTGTTCCTTGGGAAGAGCTGAACATCCTTACCTTCTAATATGTTCTCCACAGAAATTTAGTAAGCTTGGCTCCAGAAATGTTCTCATACAAAGTAACTAACTCACCTGTCAGTTGCCATGGAGTCATGTCACAGCATCTGCCATGGGCATAAGGACCCTGACAGACACTATTGCCAGAGTACAGTACCTGACTGGTAGTGTTGTGTTGGGGTTTCACTCTGGTGGGTGATCCAGGCTTGCCCAGCCACTTTCTCACTGCCCTCCAGTGGGATGGGGGACAGAATCAGAGGGGTAAAAGAGAAATAAAACTCAAAACATTGCAGTTTAATAGATAAAGCAACAGCTGCAGATGTAGGTAAAACAAAATAAAAAATTAATTCACAGCTTCCCAGATTTTTAGCCATCAGATGTAATGGTTAGACAAATGCCATCACTTCAAATTTTCACCCATTCCCCCACAGCTTTTACTTCTGAGTATGAAGCTATTTAATATGGAATGTCTCTTGGTCAACTGGGATCAGCTGTCCCAGCTGTGTCTCCTCATAAGTCCTTGTGCACTCCCAGCTGCTTACTGGGAAGCAGAAAAGGCCTGGACATTGTACACTGTGCAGCAATAACGGAGATATTCCTATGGTATCCAGGTTGTTTAGATCACAAATGCAAAACACAACACCACACAAGCTACTACGAAGAAAATTTACTCAATCAATGCCTAAATATGTAAATGTCTTTACGTTTCCAAAAGTGCCTTCATCGGCAAAATAGTTGAATATTGCATTTGTCATGTAAAACACAATATATGGAATTAGCATTGACACCTTGCACTAAAATTAAGCCCAGATCACTTCTTAGGTGATTTGAATAGCTGCCACATATGGCAGTTTTGAACAGCTTTCTTCACTGTAGAAAACTTGTTCTAGGTGATGTTTGGGACCAAGGAAAAGAATTTCCATGAGGACAACCTTAAAACTATGTTCCTGCTCTGGTGAAGGCTGCCTTTCAACCATCCCGTCATTTCCATAGGCATGCTCTGCAGTCCTGAAGAGATAATAAACACAGTCAAGAATTTGGGCATGAAAATTAGTCTTTTTCTTCCTTTTGTGCCTCTCCCACGAAGTAATTTGCAAACGATGCCAACACTATAAGCATATTTCAATTCCATTACCTAGGGAAAATATCCTGGATATTGGAACCTAAAAAGGTTTCATGCAATATTTTTTCTTGATACACAGCCTCTTAAAGTACTACAGGAGGATCCAAATGGAAGAATATCTTGTCTTTTCTTTGTAAGTGAATTGAAAATCCTGATTTTCCCTATCCCTTTGTTATACTTTAAAATTCTTTCATTTTACATGTTTGAGTGTTTAGTTCCATATGCAATATGATGTTAGATCCTGTTAAAACACCTGAATTTCAAAAAAAATTTGGAACTCAGTATTTTTGTTTTTAAAAGCATAATGAAGATACCTTTACTGAAGAACCAAAAAAA
>VXBB01018234.1:168901-190109 GCA_013399915.1 Illadopsis cleaveri | reverse complement strand
ATTTCTATTGTTCAGTGGACAGGAAAGAAGAAAAAAAAAGAAAAAAAGAAAAAAAGAAGAAAAACAACCCATCACCAAATTAAAGGTAAGCTGCAAGACACAAAATGACAAAAAAGAATAAAGGGAAGAAAAATTAAATTTTATTTTAAGATTTCTACTCACCTTAGCCAGAAAAGTCTCTAATTGTTAATGCCTCTGCAAGAAACACAAAATACAAGTTAGCGAGAGAGACTTGCGTAGTCATTCTTCCACCACTGCCAGCACTGAATAGATTGGTTGCTACTTTGTGTCTGAATCAAAACCATGCCAGTGCATTACTGGACTTTCCTTCCCAGAGCAGACACCTGAGGCTCTGCGTAGTTACTTTTGAGGATAGTTCCACTTCATGAGACTAAGGAAGCTTGAGAGATCAGGACTATAGTGCACAAAGTGTTTTTTTCTACTAGGATCAGAGGTGGACACAAATCTTCAGTCTGGGCAAGTTCCATGGTGCAGCAGTAAAGGAGCAGTAAAGCCAACTGGGAGGTTCAAACAACAAACTCAACAGCTAGCTCAAGGATGGCAAATTTCAGCTCCTTGCATCTCTGGAGCCATGGTGGAAAGGATCACTCCAAACTTCTGTGCTATTGCTTATTTTCAAGAGTAGGAAACAGTATTCACTTTCACATGTGCTGTTGAAGAAGGGAGACTGAAAATCTCTGCAACCGCGAGGCTGAGGCAGCTGATGATCTGAGGAAAGGCTGCTATGTTTGTTCTGATGACTCTCTTGCACTGACTCTGGAGAGGGACATCAAGCCATCTGTACAGAGTCACACCACTATAAAAGCAGATAGAGAGAAGGAAGGAAATGCATTGCTGTGCAAACTGTACCACCTCTTTTGAAGTAGAGAATTAATCCTGAATACATTGAGAACACAAGACCTGAAAGGCAGGCTTAGTGGGAGGTAATCTGCTCAATGTCCTTACCTTTTGCTTAGCTAGAAATAACTACAGGACCTGCTTCAGTGTTTCTGTCCTTAACTTTTTTCATACCTTTAAATAACCTTTTGCATTTTATAGTGCCTTTAATCCTAATAATTCCTAAAATGCTATACATTTTTTTTAAAAAAAAATATATGCAGACTATTTACTTGGGATGACACTGTCATGCAATCAGCACAGTTCAGAAACAAAATATTGGTTATTGCCATCAGCTGTCCTCATCTTTATATAAAGTTGTGACATCTTCATGGCTGCTTTTGAAGATGCTCCCCTGCAAGGTACTGAGTGGTATTTCCCAGCAAAATTGTGAATTTGAGGCAAACACTGTATGAAAAACGTATGTCCACATGTAATTAAAGAGAAGGGCTAAGGAATTTTCAACTACATTGAGGAAGTGTTTTGTATCTGCAGAAGTACAGACACTGATAATCATGGACCTAGTCTTGACTTTGCCCAAATTTACAGAGTTTTTATGGAATCTCAAAGGTATTCTCATGGAAAAAGCAGCAGTTCGCTGAATGAGTTACTTCATTCTACTTTTTTGTGGCGTTGCAGATGGTAGGAGTACCTCCTACCAGTCCTCTTGAGAGGCCAGCTCATAAATACTGAAGAAACTGAATGGTTTTCCTGTCCACTGAATGGAAATACATAGATATATCAGCCACAGCAATCAAGTGATAGTTGGGAAAAAAAAAAAAAAAAAGACAAAAAAGGCCCTCTTCCGTGAACAACTAGTATTGGGGAAGCACATTAAAAAGCACCTTCTCCTTCTCTCATACTTTTGTGAAGCTCTAAGCCTCTGCAACCCTGCTCTCAATGTTTCCTTTTAAGGTCACTTCATGGGTGTTTTCATACAGCAAGGTACAAAAATCTCTCTGATCTCTGCATGAAGGAGAGGAGGCTTCAGAAGTAACAGAGGGCAAGAAGCTCAGTACATGAACCTTCTGTGCTCCTTTGAAAGGACAATGCTGAAGCTGGAAAAGATCTACCCTATATCAGGATCACAGGGTCAGCACAATTTTTCTCCTGTGACTTAACATGCCTGCTTTTGAAAAATTTGGCCCACAAAAGCAACTTACCTGAATTAATCTACCTTTGGTCCCATCATCTCGTGTTTGAATAACCAATTACAAATTTAGAAGACGTGGAAATGCTAACACCATTTGTAGGGTGGAAGAGCCTTTGGCAGATCAGCAGCCTGTCTAAAACATCTATAATTCAAAAATTTGAAGTTCCTATGGTATGGATGTGAAAGGAGATTGCAGCCCTACGAATTCTATGCTTTGCTCTTGTCATACGGGTGGATGATGACACCAAATATTTGGTCTGGAACTGAGTATGCTGCATATTTATGTATTCAGAAACCTGAGCCAGACCAGAATGCTGAAATCATTTATGAATTTTTAGTAGTCTTCCTACTGTAAATGTTTAAAGCTGCAGCTTAGTAATAAGATATTTGATAGTAGTGCTCAAAAAGACACCACTTGGGAGTTATTAAAAAACATCTACAGAGCTTAAATGTTTTTATGGAAAAAAGTGATGCAGCCATCTTTCTCCCCTCTCTGAATAAATACCATAGAAGCAGCTAAATAGAGATGTAAACCAAATAGTCAAAAAGTCAGTTTGCATCTTACATAAAACCAGATGAGTTAAAATAAGATCCAATTGTGTTTCAGTACCAAATAAAGCACATTTTGCAATAGATTTTATATGTGTGTTTGTGTATGTATGTGTATGTATGTGTGTTTGCATATATATTTATATGTTTTTGTGTCCGTATGGATATTTAGATATGCATATATGTGTAGGCACACACACTCACATATATCAATAAACACATACACAAACGATTTAAAAAATCCTCAAACAGGCTTGCTGATTATGCCAACTTTTTTGCCCATGAACATAATCTGCATTATTCCACCAGACATTGCTTTAATAACAATAATAACAGAAAAATTCATGTATCCACTGAAAGAACTAATTTATTATTTGTATTAAATGTTTATAATAATTGATTGTGTATCACAGATTTGTGTAAACTTGTAATATGAAAAAAACCACCAAGAACACAATATTTATTTTCCTTGTCTAATGTGCCATAGTGTTTCCAAGACTGCAAAGCTGCAAATAAGAGTAATGTCTGATGGGGCACATTGAACAGTTCCCCAGAGACCCTGAAAGGACAGCGTATGATAACTTTCAGGCTTCCATTTATAACAGCAAGATTTACTTTAATGTTTGCATGTTTCTTATATGTAAAAATTATAAGAAAATATATGGAAAGATTATTTTTCATATTGCATTACTTTTAATTGGTTTTTCTTTTTCTTCACCACTACATTACTTGCTTTCCTCCAGAAAGATGCATAAATGCTTAACCTAGCATAATTATGTGTATACATTCTTACCATTAGTAATTCGTGCTTTAATTATATTTACCATTTGGACCATGGTATATTTGTGTTACTCAGAGTTATTTAAAAGTGTTTCATTTTCATAGGTTTCCACTATTTTTCTATAGATAAATTAGAAAAGCTTGGGAAAAGGCATACTGAAAATTGAAATAAGGACTATAAAATCCATTTTGAGACTAGCCTTTTGGTGTTTACTTCAAAGCATGCTTCTGTGTGTGTGCTTGATTTACATTTAGCAATATCTAAGTGCAAATAGTAATCATACACCGAAGTAAACTGGACTATATGCAATTGCTTCCTCTGTTTCTTCAATTGCAGTTGCAATCCCATAGATTCAAATCTTGACAGGTAGCATAATTAGAAAATTCCCTTTGTCTTATTAAATGTGACTTTTCTCAATAGAATTCACTTCATTGCAGGCAAAGAACAGAAAATATACTTCAAATCTAAAATGGGAAATCAAGGGGGACTGTTTTATTTTTATCTGTCTTTGTGCAAGCGACATTATTATCAAAGGATATTGTAATGCTGAAAATGTACTTTTGGGATTTAAATCACGTATTAGCCTGGAAAGCAAAAAGTGCTGTAGGGCCCATGCAATATATTTTCTCATTAATCTGATTGAAAGATTATCCTTCCTATAGCTATGAAAAGTCTAATACCCATATATCCATCTTTCCTGCTAGTAAAATTCAGCTTTGTGCGTAGTCATTGTCTCTTGTGTCTGAGGTCCTACACTCTTCTTCATTTCTCTGTATAAGCCTATCTGTATTAAAATAAATTCAGAACAGGCCGCCATTTCATGCACACATTTTGATTATTTCATAAGCTGCTGAGGAAAATGGAAGTATCAGCAAGTCATGCAGTTTTCTGGTAATGTAATGCTGTCATTACCTCAGTGGTCATGTGAAAAAGTTTAGCTATAATATCTATGACAAATGTTCGGTGAGTCAAAACAGTGCATTTAAATGAAATGCAGATATGAATGAGCCATTATTGCAATCACAACTCCAGCTTAGAAATTATTAAATATGAATATATACACTTTCACAGTAACCTGACATTTGTAATACATAACTAGCTGTGCATTTCTCACCCCCCTCCTCCCGTTTTCCTCCCCATCATCCCCCAGATTGAGAATAGAGGAAGTCATTTTGATCAGAGGCTGCACACAGTAATTGAAGACACTCCTGATGATTTCATGCAATCAGAGTGGCACATTATTTGTGATGAAAATTAAGTAAAGAAGCAAAGCAGATTTATAGGTTGTCTTGCTTATGGTCAACTGCCTTTACAAAAGATTAGCAATTCTATGCTAACCACCCCAACTGCACATATACTTTTCCACATCGTAGATTTACTGAAATTTTCATATAACCTTAGTCATAACTTGTGGTACCTCATGATTTTTAAGCTTTTAATGAAACTACAGAAGATGTCTTAAACTGAATGATTTCTATTCTGAGCTCTTTGAGAGCCGATAGCATGAACAGTATAGATGGCTCTAGCCATAACTGTCACACAGATAATATTCTTTTATGCCTCAAGATACTAAGATGGTGCTGTAGATAACCAAAAGGAATAAGCTGCCACCATCACTAATCTGCAGCTTTGAAACACTATAGCTTTTGCATGGTTAAGAGAAGGTAAAATCACCTAGAACTGGAATATAGACGTTTTTAAGTTAACATAGAAGAGAGAACTAAAGGTTTTCATATTTTTTAATCTATATCCACTCTAGATCAAATCAAGTATAACCTCCTTTTTGTGTGTTTATGGATAACAATTGAAAATGCAAAAGAAGCCAATGCCTTTGAATCCTCCTAGGATACTTTACACTAATAGAGTGAAATTGAAACATGGGGAATAGTTAGCCTTATTTTTCCCTTTGGAGCTTAACTTTCAAAATGTTTCATATAGACTTTTGGTTGGTTTTATAATACATATAACAGATTTTGTCCACCATCCACTTTGTGCCAGAGGACTGTAATTTCTGTTGATTGTTTTTCAATATGTAAAAGCAAATGCAACAGAAACTTTAATGAAAGACTGAAATTTATTTGTGTTTATCATAGCTAAGGTCACCAAATTAAAACTACATGGGATTATGAAATAAAGCAAAAAGTAAAACTTTTTATAAATGCTTTACACTTTATAGTAGAGTTTTCCACTAGTAACCTTGTTTATTATTATTCTTTAAAAAAAATTCTGGAGAAATGTTTATGCATTCATGTTGCATATAATTTTTTCATCTTTGTCCTCTATAACACCTCATATGAGTTACAATTACAGATTGGTTTATAATAAATGAAAACAAGAATCCAGTATCATTTTGGAACTTAGATTTTTTTCTACATACAGTTTAAAAATCCCTAATCAAAAATAGTATTGTTGTGAGAATACAGGCTGACATGAAAGTGTCAGGGAAGCAGCGAAGGAAAAATGATGATCTTAACATCAACAGAGTTGGATCGCCTATAAACCACATTTTCTGGGTGTGTTTTTTAGATATTGTAGTATGCTTTTCAGAGAAAAGAAAAAATTTAAAGTCCCAAGCAATATGAACATTTTTTATTGAGCACATGAACTATCAATAATAATCTGCTAATTTGTGCTTCAAAATACAATCATTGTTAGGACAAAAACTCAAAGCATGCAGGAAGCTATTAAATGCACAACAGTATTTGGAATCAAACCACGGTGACTTGCTCTTATGGCATGCAGACGTTATTGGTCCTTGTATATAGTTACATAAGCATCTCTGAAGCCAGATTTGAAAAATGGTCTGTAAAGCAGTTAAGGAACATCAAAATCTGGCTTTACCATCAACTGTTTAAGCTCTGTGCTAAGCATTACTTATGACTCTACTGTGTAAACAACTGCATGCAGTTGAAACTAGCACAAAATACAAAAATACAATGAAATTACTTCCCGCTGCAAGACCTATGTAACAAACAATTCAGATTATATTCCTAATCAAACATGGAATTTTAATCTTTCATTTTTGCCATGGATTCAGTTAATGCAGATGCCCCCTACCCTCAATTCGACTTGAGTTCAGATACCCCTAGAGGCTGTCATTGCTGCCTTTATGGCAAACCTATGTCTTCAGCCAGAAAGTGATCTAGAAACCATGTATAGTTTTATTGAAAAAAAAATCCTGATTCCTGAGAAGAAATACTGAGTCAGAAAGAGGAATTCACCCTCATTCTGTGACTCCACCCATTGCCATGTTAGGATTTGCCTTGATATTAATTCCAGAATTATTTTAAAGGTGCTGCCCAGGAATAAGGCATATTACTCATGTGCATAGAACTTCCATTTACAGATAAGAAATATAATTTTTGCCCCCAATAGTGGATGAAGTAGAAGGATTTTGACTTAATATTGTGCTGCTGCTGTTCACAGAGCCCATTTGAGTCTGATTGCCAAAAGTGCTCAAAAATGGCCTAAAAAAAGAAATTCTGTAGATTTACCCCTCTCTACCTGTATCCACTTACAAATCATAGGAGAGGTATTATTTAAAACAGCTTGCCTGGAAAGTTAATATAGGCCCATGTCACAAATTAATTCTCTTTTGTTTTCTTTTGTATTAATCACAAAACACCTGCTTTTGATTACAGTACCTATTCAGTCCTTAAATTAAGGTGGTCTAATGTTAATGAGGGAACCTGATACGAGTAACTCGAAGATGTTTATTATATATCAGCACAAAAATGCATCAAAACACAAAACTTGGTCCTTGCATTTGTCATTGATGGAGATCTAGGTAGGACTTTGCACAGTACCGTCCTTCCCCTTTCCAGGCAAAAGTTAATTTACTGCTTCTTTGAGTACGAATATTGTACAATAGGTGAATAGTCTATGCTTTCAATAATAATGCTTAATATTGCTTATGTTGCTTAATAAGAAGCATACAGTTCTCTAAATTGTAGGGATTTTGTGCCTAAAGATGTAAAAGATGTGCCTCCAGCATTTTATGAAGTGTTTGAACCAAGCCTGCCGCTTCCTTTATTTTTTTTCCTGGCTATTTCTCAGTTTGCCTTGCATCTTTGCTGCAACTGGACATATTTTGTATGTGAATATGCAATACTTTGTTTTTAGGGAATGAGACAAAATTGCACGTTGGAACAAGAGTGCTACAGCAAACTATTGGTGTATTTTCCCTGAAAGCACCTACTGACTCTGTTGTCCAAAGTAACTCTAATGCAGCTGCTTTGCCCATTGCCATCTGTTATTGCAAATATAGGCAATAAAAGTGACTAACAGAGAATTTGGATACATATGAACGAAAATAAAATCCAGAATTGTGAGTACAAGAACTGCATTCACAAGCTGGCCTGAGCACAGGGGTGGCCTACCAAAACAGTCAGCAGCTGAACAGGCTGAGAGAACTGGGTTGGTTCAGCCTTACAAAAACAGCTTACTGCTGATTTCTGAATCGAGGGCTTAGAGAAGACATTCTGACTCTTCTCTAAACTAGATGTTCTCCAGACGTCCCTGACCATCTTAAAATATTCTCTGCTATATTGCCATTATTTTGAAGTTTAGGTCTGCTAAGTTGGCTATTCAACTTCAAATTTAGAAAAGCACCCCCAGAACTGACATTTTCTGCATAATTGACTGAAGAAAAGGGATATGATACACCTGAGCAGCAGAACAGTGACCAGAGGTTTCTTGAAGTGTATAAAATAAAATCTGAAAAGAACCCCTACTAGTCATGCAGAGAATTTAACTTGAAATATGTGTTTAAGTATCAAGGCTAACTGCTTAAGACATTACATTCATGATTTCACTTTCATGAAGATTTTTACTGTCAGATGATACTTGATTATTACTAGGCTAAAATGAATGACAGGTATCATTGGAAATATCTTTGAAACATTATTATTTAAAATTTCCAAATTAATATCATGATATAATTTTAGCAGCATACTGAAATTAATACAGTACTAGTAATATACTTATTGGAGAAGCAAGTCCTGCATAAATGAGCTTATGTAAGTACTTACACTTTAGCAAGCATTATACTCTGTTATTCTATACAGTAGTAAAGCAATGATAAATAAGTCATGTTGGGAATACAACGTTATGAAAAATATGACTGCACAGCTCATCAGTTGTATGCCATTTTGCTTTTTTAAAACTTAGAAAGCTTATACAGTATAGAATATAGACATTATAGCTGAATTTTTCAAAAGGGCAGATTAATTTATGTCCAATAACAACATCTCTAGTTATATTGCAAAAAATAAGTTTTATCAGCTCTTATGCTTCTGGACATAAACTGATCATTGAAAAGGTCAGGATATAATTTTTATGCATGCATGCAACTTTTTTCTTTATATAAAGCTTTTTTCCTGCTGTTCTTTCTTTGTGTTTTGCGGAATCACAGAATATCCTGAGTTGGAAGGGACCCACAAGAGTCATCAAATCCAACTCATGGCCCTGCACAGCACCACCCCCAAGAACCACATCAGGTGCCCTAGAGCACTATCCAAACCCTTCTTAAACTCTGCCGGCTGGGGCTGTGCCCACTTCCCTGGGGAGCCTGTTCAGTGTCCAGCCACTCTCTGGGTGATGAATCTTTTTCTAATATCCAACCTAAACCTCCCCTGGCACAATATCGGGCCATTGCCTCACGTACTGTCACTGGTCACCACAAAGAAGAGATCAGTGCCTGACCCTCCTCTTCTCCTCATGAGGAATTTGTAACTGCAGTGAGGTCTCCTCTCAGTCTCCTCCAGGCTGAACAGACCAAGTGACCTCAGCCACTCCACATACGGCTTCCCCCCAAGGCCCTTCACTGTCTTCCTTGTCCTCCTTTGGACACTAACAACTTAATGCTTTTTATTATATTGTGTCACCCAAAACAGTCCCAGTGCAGAACAGAGCAGGACAATCCTCTCCCTTGCCCAGCTGGTGATGCTGTGCCTGATGTCCACCAGGCCAGGGTTGGCCCTCCTGGCTGCCAGGGCACTGCTGAATCAGATTCAATTTACTGCTGACCAGGACCCTCAGGTGCCTTTCTGTGGCGCTGCTTTCCAGCCTCTCATTCCCCAGCCTGTCTGTACATCCAGGGTTGCCCAATCTCAGGTGGACAATTCGGCACTTTCCTTTGTTGAACTTCATATGGTTGGTAGAGAACCACTGCCATGGTCTTCTTTGATAATTTTTAATGAGTCTAAAGCTTTCTTCATGATTCTAGAACCCAGTTTCCTTAATCAATAGAAACACATGGCCTAACCTAGTTACTCATCACACTAATTGTCTAACAATTTCTTTTTCTTTATGCTGAGGCTGATAATGCCTGTAAAGGGAAAATGCTATTTGCCCCCTCATGTATTGTGAAAATTAAATATTCATAAGGGTATAAATCAGGTATTCCAATATCACAGGAGCATCATGTTGAAGTAGTTTACCAGTTAGAAATGGAGGACTTCTGTTTTTACTATTGTTTTGATTTTCATTCCAGGCAGATCTTGAAAACAGATAGAACCAAACAACCTCATGACAAAATAGTGTAAAAAACATGTGAATGGATCTTGCCCTGTATAGAGGCAAAACTTTGCCTTCTTCACTGCAAGAAATAAGAACAAAAGTGGAGATTCTAGGAAAAGAAAAAGTCATTTCAGTGTTAAGGCCTCTCTGTAGGATTTGATTCACTACAAAATAATAAAGTTTTTCTGAGTACTTCCTTAAAGCAAAACATTTTACAGCTAGCTGCCAATTGAGTTTATCCAATCTGAGAAACTTTTGCTCCTGTCTTCAGAACTAAGAGAGCTTTTAGCTGCAAGTAATTTTAGGAGGAATTGTGTTGTGAGAACATATTTTAGACAAATGCTATTTTTGCAAAAAACTCAACCTGTCAGGTACAGCACCCAAACTCAGTGGTTTATTTTGATGCTCCTTTATGCATTTGATGTTTAAAAATGAGGATAGCAGTATATTTCCTACATGCTGTAAAGATAAGACCCCATGCATACAGTATTTTAGTTTTGTGAAGAGGCACACCATAGAGACAGCCATTATACCATCAATAATTTGATATTCATAGTTGGATTGGGCTTATGTCAGGTGAGAAGGCAATAGTAAGGGTGAAAAGAGATATTAAACAGGCTCTGGGTTTGTTGGGTTTTATTTGGACAGACAATCTGTCTGTATTATGCAGTAAATCAGGCTGGGACATGGTGGGCAAAATAAAAACTGATCATGATATTTTAATGGTGCTTGATCTTGTTCTGGTTCTTAGTTCCATGTGAGATATCTGAGAAGAGACTCATGGTAAGGTCTACTCAATTCTCTGTGGGGAGACTTTGAAAGTCAGAGTAGCTCTACTGCAACAAACTAGTCAAGCTAATCAGCAATGCAGGAGAAGTCTAAGCAGGATTTCATCTACAGAGGGCATCTCTGGAGGATTTAACAAAATTTCAGTTAAGGTAGTGAACAGTTCAAGTTTTTCCAGTGCTTCTTATTCTGTTTAAGGTGTGCAAAGAAATGATATCAATGTCCAGAACCTGAGAAAATAACATCAAGAATTATACCTTTTTTGGGGTTTTTTGGTTTTTCTTTTTGTATTCACTGATCAATTGGTGGCACAACAGGAAAATTCATGTCCAATATAAGTTCATATCCATTAAGAGGGCTCATTTTTCCAACAGGCTGAGTCTTCTCTGTTCCTTTTACATCTCATAGCAACTGAAGGTTCTCAGCACTCTTCGGTATTGGGAAATTAAGCAGCAATGTAGCTGATTTTATACTTGAGAGAAACTGGAATTTGAGAAAGACAATGTAATATTTGTTGATATTATGGAGTGGTAAGAGTGTGTTATAGAAAAGAAAAATACTTTGCAAAAAAAAATTAGTTGAATTAACAGGAAGTTGAATTATAAAGGACTAGTCAAATGACAGTTTGTGACCATGATCCGAAATTAATTGCAATCCATCTTGATGTGCATAGACACAATTAGCCACTTAAATAATGCAATGTGACTCGTGATGGTGTCAGATGTAGGAGAAAGCCTGATTTCTCTTCAAACCAGTAGCAATGGTCTTAGTCTGTCTTAATGAGACATTTTTGAAAACAAAACACTTAACATTTTGAGTCACATAATGTAAGAATTTAAGCTGTTTTAAAATGACAACTTCTTCTCTAAAGATTGCACTCCATTTTGGTGGATAAATAAAGTTTTTACAATGTTCAAAGTTTCCCAACTACTGAAGGATATGTAGGACCTGTATGTTATTTCCCTCCTTCCTGCCTGCCTTTTTACACTGCCTCTATCCCTTATTGATTGATATCTTCATCACCCTACATTATTTCTCAGGTAGCATGCAAGAATTAATGGCAGAGTTATCTTTAAAATACTATAGTATAAAAATAACATAAACTATATAAGTATTTGAAATAGGTGTTTTTACAAATATCTGTACTTGGGCAGGGATGGAGCAAGATTTGAGTGGTGTTTTTTAATTGAAAAATCCCCTACTTGTGACTTACGGTAGTCTTGCATGCAATACTTTCGCTAACTGAGACCTGGACTGAAATTCTGGGCAACCAGTGACAGTAAATAGATTAGACTGGAAGTAGTAAATGAAAATAAGGCAATATGCTTCCTGACTATTTCCAGAGTACAACACTTTACTTGTATGGAAAGCTTGTAGGGAAATCAAACAGTTTTCATGCACTTTCTACTCAAATAGGCAGAAATGGACATATAAGAGCATTATATCTTCTGTTCCTTCAAGTTCTTCTCTCCAGCAAGGAAAAAACACTTTCATGAAGATTTAATTTAACTGTAAAAAATCTCTGTGGATAAAATCACTAATATGAACCTCAAAAGGGATATTTCTGAGAGATGAAAACTTTAAGAGGAAGCAGGGTTGATTTGATTATAAGTGTACAAAGCTCAGAATTCCCAGTGGTGTGATAATCCTTAAAATGAAAATGCTTCCTAAACAGAACACTGTATGGGAACATCTTTCAACACACGCTTATCTGAAGTTCTTTACAAACAAAATCCCTATCAACAACAAATTCTTATGGGATAAAGTCATGAGTAAGAGACAAGCTCAACAAGCCTAGGGTGTTTTTGAGGACATGATCAATTTTATTACAGAAATAAAATTAAATGTATACTGATGGAAAATATGTGTCTGTTTCTAGAAAAATATCATTATATCTGAATGATCACTCCAATCTCGAAGAATATTCTATTAATATATTAGTGAATACAGAAATGTAAATGGATGAGTACTAGAGTATAAACCATACTGGTCCACTGCTCAACACTAGTAAACAGTTGTAGCTGAAAATTCGGAGAAACAGTATGCAAACCAGCAAAAAAGGCATACATGAAAGGCCATCTATTTTGCTTTTTTTTGTCAACTTTCTGTTCAAAATTTATTTTCCTTTCCCTTCTCTTTCTTTTTTTTTTTTTTTTTTTTTTCCAAAGACAATTATACATTTTTTCTTATTTTTAGGGTTTCTCAATTTTTTGCTTACTATTTCCCACTCCTTTGGGAATATTACCTCACGTAGAAATCACGGATTTGTGTTTTCCGTAACAATCACCATTATGTCCTTGTGCTGCAACACTTCTTATTTATTCTCTCTGCTTTTTAAAATATCTAGAAGAGCAAGTAACGGGATCACGTAAGATGTCTCATCTTTAGGAAGATATTGTGAGCTACCAATCTTTCTAGTACATAAATGTTGGAAGTAAAAGAATTTCAAATCATCTTCTAGTGATAACAAATATATACAGCTTTGCCGGTGTGAAACAAGTCGTCAAGAAAGAACTTTCTTGATAATAGACTAGAGTAAATGTCACATCAATTAATAATTCAGTAATATTTCTCCAGCTACTATTTTTACAACCCATGTCTGTATTTGCCCAGTGTTTGAACAAAAGCAGATAATGGAAGGAAGTTTTAGAACAGCATTCAGACAACTGGAAGTTAGGCTTATCTTAAAATCTCTGCCTGTTTTTACATTGTATTTGGAGTGTTGATTCCAGGGTACAGTCAGGAGCTACACTCAATAGTATAATAGATTCTTCAACTTTAATCTCACCATCTTCATTTCATGAGGAGGTTGTGATGACTGACTCCCATTTACTCTTGAGTTCAATATTAAGATAATTTTATAAAAAACCACAGTCAATGAGGCCCCCTAAAGAATGCCCCTTTTTTTTTTTTTTTTTTTTTAATTTTATTTTATTTTCTGATTGTTACTGTTTTAAACACAAATCTTGACAACCAGTTTTGGCTAGCACACATAAAGTAGCATCCAGAGTGCAAAGGCGATTTGTATACATGCATGAAAACTGATACCTGTATTATCTCAGTTATCAACCATCTCATAAAAAGATTATTTATATTTTCCAGTCCAAGAGGAGGTTAAGATGCAGTCAGATCTGTAAGTAATTTAATAAAAATGTAAACAATTAATCATTAGTTCGTATTTCACATTTTAATGTTTGTTTTATTGGTTGCTCTTTTTTCTCATAGGTTTTTTTGAGGCTTGTCTAAAAGAAAATATGCTATTCATTTGAGCCAAACCACAGTAAAATGATTCTGCCTAAGTCTAAAAAACCCAATCATTCCTTTTCATATTTTATAATAACATATGACATGTCAATTTAAACAAAATACACAATATTTGCTGACTGTAGTAAAAGGTTGATATTAAAATAAAATATGCTGCTGTTAAGACCAGATAATTGAGCATACCGAAGTGCAGGTAGTATCTGCTATAGCAAATGCAATACAAAAGCCTCATATTTTCCTAACAAAGGATGCTCATACAGATAATATTTGGTATCTAGCACTTTCTCAGTGTGACTGCTTAGCAGAAATCTCTAATTTTTTTTATACTTAAGCTACAATAAATTTTAAAATATGTGTATCAGACCTAAAGAGTTTAGTGCCAAAAAATATTGTAAAATATTAGTGAGGTCTATTTTCTGGGCAATGCTGTGTGTGTGTATGTGTTTGTCTATGTCTGTGCCTTTATTTTAAAAAGAAATTTTACTCCCTTGGGTTTGATTTGATTCTTTCTGAATTTACCCTGAGTGAGCCACCATATGTTCTTCTACTTCCTATGTTATTAAAAAAAAGCATAGAGCCTCCAGGTCTTTAGTACACCAGTATTCTAGTGCAAGCAAAAATTCCTCTTCCCCTCAGTCCAAATATTTTACAGAATTCTCAAATTTTCAGACAAGCTATTTTGCACTCCCTTTTTTCCTGTAAAATCTTACTCTCACTCATGCCATATGGACATGTATCCTACTGTGTTTAGTCTAACACAAAACTCTCTGTACTTCAGGCTTCTTGGCTTCTTGCTTTTTCCTGAAGTACTGGATAGAATGTAGTCATTTTTATTTGCTACTTTATGCCATTTTTCTTGTCTCCTTCCCTTAAATTGTGCTTACCTTGTCCAGGTTAACATTTGCCCCTGAAACACTAGACCCCAGAAAGACCTTTTTTTCAGGTACTAGAGCTCTGCTAAAACATCTTTATCCATATTCTTTCCAAGTTTTCTCCTTAATTTCCAGTTCTACTCCTGATATATCACCCTAAGTCATTCTCTACTGTAATCTTAAGTTGTTCTCTACTGTAATCAGGTATTTCCCAGCTTTGTTCCATACTCTGCTGCCCCTAACAGCAAAGAATGGGTGCTCCAGAGAGGAGAAATGTGGTGACAATGATGCCTTAGGAGGGCTGACCTGAAACAGACTGGGCAGAGCTACGGAATAAAGTAGATATTTATTGAAAGGCCTTTAGGGTACACCTTGGGCAGGAAAAAAACCTGACCAGGGCTACACCCAAGATGTACTAAGTCACAAAATTGGCGACCAGTCATGAGGTCTTATACTTTTATAAGTTTTGGTTCATTTGCATATTGGGGTAATCGTCCAATTACAGCTTCATGTTGTGAGGTCCCATCCTTCTTGTTCCTCCCTCCAGTCCACTGTTGTTTGTGGTTTCGGGTCTGAAAGTTGTCCTTGGTCCTCAGCAGGAAAAGGATTTGTTTTGCCTACCTACTCTGTGAAGAGAGCTTACTGGCACTTAATATGAGGCCCAGAACTACACACCTAGGCAGCACAGGATGACATGACAGCTAAAACTTAAGGCATCAGCAATGGCACACTCACTTTACTCATTCCCAACCCAGTGCCTGTCAGGCCACCTGCACACAGACCCAGAGGACAGGCTCCTGTTGTTCTGCTGTCTGACCAGTGACATACAGGAGGAGACACCCCAGTCTGAACTGGACGTCTCCTCATCTCCCTTCTCCTCATTCCCACCCACATAAAACTGCATTTGGCCCTGCAAATTTTTACTGATTAATGAAGAATCAATCTCCTAAGACCCTTGTAGCACAGAGCAATCAGCAGGAAACAGGTTTTGGATATTCCACCAAACAAAACTCCAGGCATTCAGGTATTCCCTTTACCTCAGGTTATAGGCTCATTATTCTAACAGTATTTGATTTGGTCATATTTTTTATGTATAATGCAAACTCAAAAGTTATATACTACATTCTTTTCAACACATTTTTACAGCAGTGAATTTGTGACTTATTTTTGTCTAATATGTAGAGCTGCAAGAAGTAAACTGTTTTGCTATGCATCCCTTCATGCAGTTTTTGTTATATTAATGATAAGAGCTGTATGGTTCTTGAAGCAGGAGCAGGGAAAGAGTGCTATTTCATTTTGGGGTACCTGTGAATAAGAAGTACAAATAACTTCCTACTCATGTTGTTAAAGCTTCTAGGGAAGGGAAAAAAAAAAAAAAAAAAAAAAAAAAAAAAAAAAAAAAAAAAAAAAAAAAAAAAAAAAAAAAAAAAAAAAAAAAAAAAAAAAAAAAAAAAAAGAAAAGACCAAAATCTCCAAAGCAGGAGATTTTTGAAAATGAAACAGAACAATCTACTCCAAGTGATTCCATATTTTATATGTTTGAATAAAATCTTTATTTGGCTTATCTTTTCAAAGATAAGCTTCACAACAGTTCATGTTGTTTTGCCTTTTGTCTAAGGGTCCTCTAAATTTTCGTGGCTTAATGTTTTACCTATGATTTGTCACTGAAATTTACCTTAGTTTTTGAGGTCTCTACAGTAACTGCCTCTTTAAAAGATCTGCTCTTCTGTTGCCACATTAGCATGTTAACTGTTCATTAAAATTATGGAATCTTGCATCTATGTCCAGTGAGCTGTGGCTGGGGAAAATGGTTGGAGAAAATACTGTTGCAAATCTACCTGCAATATCTGCTTAACTTTACCACCTCTTTTTCTTCTTACTGCTCGCCTGCCATGCTGAAATAAGATCCTGATCTTCAAAAATTTTGAAGAGATTTTGTGGTCCTACAGACCTTAGAATAAAGTCATGGATATGCCTGCACACCTTTTGCAGACCATGTATAATAGCTGTAGTCTTATAAGTCAAAAATAAATTTACACACAACCAAATTTGAACTTTGTTAGGTAGGGGTTTTTTTCCCCTCTTCTGCAAATAAGTTGCAACACAGTGTACAAATAAAACTCAACTCCTGATAAAAAAATTTTGTCTTTTCCTTTTTGGGAAGTGGAAACTCCAGAGGGACCATAACTGATATAGAATTTTAGTGTAGGGTTTTCCAGAAGGCGAATATAAATATGAGAACTTTAAAATAGATATAAATACAATAATGTTTTTTAAAATTTACAATTGATGTAGTCTTTTTCAAAGAGGGAAAAAATACTTGAGCTTTAGTTTTGTTTTCCCTCAAGGCAATGTGCTCAGAAGTAGACAATTATCATCACAAGACCTATTTGAGGAATTAATTTTTAACATTGTCTATTATTTCCTTAAATAGGTTTTGTTTTTACCTAAGTACTGTGGCCAAAATCTTGATTCTTTAAATATTAATAGAGAATAGTTTTGCCTCAAAATGGAACTGAACTCTATATGAGTGAGGATAAAGAGAAACTAGAGAGTTCTTCATACTAAAATTATGTATCTTGAAAACCTGGTCCTGCTTCTTCCTCCCCCTTCCCTTCCCTTCCCTTCCCTTCCCTCATCAAACATATGAAAGGCTGAAGCCCACTTATCTCAAGCACTGTCTTTCACAATTTCCCAGTGTGATTGCTGCACTCATTTGGGATACTTGGCTGATAGATCCCTGGTTTTCATCTTGTGACAATGGAAAGGAGGGCATTCTCAGCGACAGGCCAGTAATAAGAAACAAATTCCTACAAAGCTGATCCCAAACAAGTGGAGCCTCTTTCACATGACTTTCAAGCTCACTACAAGGCATATCTATATTAACTGGCATTCCCCAATAGGTATGTAGTAATGACACTGAACACAGGAGGAATCATTCTCCAGAAGATTATGGTAAAGAAACAGCTTCAAAGCAGAGAAAGAAAAGTGGTACCTTCCAGAAGTAATTTTGATGTATCTTTAATCACTTCTATGTGCTCAAATACTCCAATGATTAGTGCCATAGATATACCTATAAATAAATCACAGAATGTTGCAAAACATCTCTGAAACATAAACTGAAGTAGTCATCATCTGTAATGCACATGAGAAATATTTAATTAGCTGTGCAAGTGAGCTGACATGCAAGTACAGTATGTTAATTTGCAGAATTTTCTTTGAGGAACACAAGCTGTTCCTGAAGTGTATGAAAATGAAAGTAACTTATACAAAATTAAGTTCTGAGATCAATGGCTGAACTTCTTTTGCATCTCTAAGTAGCACTTGGTAAAAACACTGCAGTTAAGAGTTGATCAGTAATTTAATTAAAAAATTCAAATGTCAGAGTGTGATGTTATTGCCATTATAATATTATTCCAGTAATTGCAGGACTATTGCAAATGAGGAAAAAAAAAAAAGAGTTAACAGATCAAATACATTACAAAAGTGAATAAAATAAAATGACAACAGCAAAAAAAAGGGACAAATAACAACTACAGGGAAAAAGTGCTACTACTAAAATGAAGTTGTCAAGAATTGGAAATATCTCATGATCTGTAATACTGTAATAAAATATTAAATTCTTATTGCCAAATGCCATACTGTCATCTAAAATAATGAGGAGGGAAAAGAACTATGATCACTAGGTAAGATTTCAAGAGATCTTCAACTCTCGTAAGTGGAATAGAACAGTTTTGTTCTATGCTGGAGATGAAAATCTACCCTACTTGGAAACAATCAATGAGATTATTATTAACAAGGTGTTTGGGAAGTTAAGAACAGGATATCTTTTCAAGAACTTTACTAAGAAATAGAAGGTTAGAAATAGCATGATAGCTAGCAATGGAATTTGAACCACCTAAAAGCTTCTTAAGGGAGGGTGCTGAGAAAGTAACCACTTTAAAATCTACAGGAAATGTGGCACTGAAGAAGTGATCATTAATAATGGCTGTTATGTGGAAGGAGCATAAGAAGAAGGAAAAACATCAAACATAAGGTAGAGTGAAACTGCCTATGTTTTTATATAAGGTGATATTAATTGAATTGTGTAGGCAGACCAGGGAGTAACTAGACTTGTAATAGGACAAAGATAATTAACAGTTGCAAAAAGGAAAGAAAACACGCTTGGGTTAAGCATCACATTAGATGTGTACTGCAATCTTTTCTGTAATCAGAAAAGTTCCATTTATTATTCATTAAACAAAAGATTCAAATTGATTTTAAAAGATTGACTATGTGAAGGAAGAAAATGTTTGCAAGGTACTTTCTAGGTGATAGATTTATAGGTCAGACTATCAACATTAAAAAGGATTTCTCAATTTCAGATTGAAAAGTAAATTACATAGTACACTGAGTTTTTATGTCACTATGATCAAACTCTTACACTGATATTTAGGAGGTTAGCAGGGAAAAATAGTTATGTGTTGCTCAAGGGGAATGAAAATCATAAGTATAAAATGAAAATCATCTGAATTAAAGATTTTTATACAATGGAATGACAGTACATATTTCCAATTGCACTTACAGTTTCTCCTGATTCTGTGCTGTAATATTGAGGTAAATTTGGAGTTGATAAAAATCTTTTCCTAACAGTAGGATGTGAATCAGATAAGGTAGTCTCTGAATTGCAACAATTTAAAAAGAAATGTGTAATCTTATATGTTTTACTCCTTCCTTTTATTTTTTGACTGGTATTTGTCCACTGGTAGATATCTGTGAACTCAATTTAATCATACAGAAGAAATATTGACTATATACTTAGGAAATTAATAAAAATAAATCATTTTATTTCAGACTTTGAGAAAAAACACAGTGAACTTTTACCAGAGAGTTATAAGCAAAAATTAAACTGTGTTTAACTAAAAGCAGAGATACAATAACTACTAAAAAGGCAAGGAAAATGTCAGACTATGGCATTTAAGGATAGAAGGGATAGTTAGAATTGGAGAATGAAAAAAATCCAGCTTTAAAGTGTAAAAAAATTGTAGATATAAATTTTTAAATACCTAGTAAAAACTTATGTATGTCAGTGAAAGAATAACAGAAAGTAGAAAGATGTTTAAAAGAATATGATTTGGAAGGGTGTTTTAGGTTTACTAGAAAAGACAAATTGACTTTGAGAATGTACATGTAATAGGGTGGAAAAAATAAAAATGGTTTAGAAATAGAAGGCTGAGGATTCAGGGATTCTGAGGACAAGGGATTCTGCTTCACATTGCGGAATTTACATGAAAATAAATAAGGCAGGATGAAGTACAATTTATATAGCAATAACATTGCCAAGAACTACTCCATGTTGTAGGTTGAACATAAATAAGTTTTCCACAAATTTTAATCAGGCATTGTTACAGGCATTGTCTATTAGACAATGTAACTGCCATTGTCTACAATAAAACATAATTATGTCTGAGATAAAAAGAGTAAATTATATAACAACAAAAAAAAAGGAAAAAAGAAAAATATTAGAAAGTCCAAGAGAAAACAGCAGACCAGGAATCTTCAGAGGAAAGAAAAAAAAATCCAACAACAGTATAATAGATGCATTGTAACTAGAGAGAAATAGGGATGATTAATGGAAGGTGAAATTAAAAGAAGTGATGTAAGAGCAAAGAGTACTACAAGGTCATCTATAGCAATGAGCTATATGAACCCTGACATTTTTACAATGGGTTTTCAACAGAGTGAACTGATCCTAAAGTATAGCAGCTTGAGTGGGACAGAGGAGAAAGAAAGAAAAGGTTATGTTGCAGCATGATGGAAAAAAAGCTTGTCTTAAAAAATTAAGTCTTTTCAACAGCTAAGGCCTCAGAGAGTTCCTTAGTGACCTGATTTGTCAAATGGATTTTTGTCCCTTGCTTGGTATTTTCAGTTCAGTGCATTCTCCTACCCCAGGTTTCAGTAAATAATATCTAAAAAAATTAAAATGCTCTAACGTTTAATTTAATGTCTTGCCTGCATTGAGTTTCCACATCTACTTAGTGTAAACATCTTAGGATTACTTTAGGACTGTGTGCTCTTTGACTATTGATGGCCATCTAAGGGTCCCCAAATGCAGGAAAAATATCTAGTTCAAAGTATCACTCCCTACAGCTATGGATTTCGACTCAAGATCGTATCTCAAAATCACTTTTTGTAGTAACCTACTGCTCTACTAAACACTAGTAACACAAATCAATCTGGCATTCCCAGAAGCCCAGGGAGAATTCTCACACAGCTTTCACTGTAAATGCATTCAGGTTGCAATGGCTGATCTAGAATCAGGGTTTCTCAGAAGAGCATGCTGCTGAAAAAATAAACTCCTGGAAATAAAATTTAAAAAAAGAACAAAAAAAGAAAAAAAAAAAAAAA
>VXBB01018234.1:151806-168862 GCA_013399915.1 Illadopsis cleaveri | reverse complement strand
AAAAAAAAAGAAAAAAAAAAGAAAAAAAAAATGGAGATTAATCTACAAAATTACAAAGTGGTCTGATCAGAAATGCCTTTCTCCACCAGGCAGGGGATCAATGAAAATGCATTGTTTTGAATGCCAATCACATTATAGTGTCTGAGAAAAACCTGAAAATTATCAGGTTTTTTGTTTTAACTTGTAAATTTTATCCCTTTTCACATAGTATACAAAAAATCCCTCCTGTCATCTTGCAATATCACTATTGCTTCTGAATGTGAAAGCAGATTGCTCTTTTATTTTGTTTTCTCAGGCACTTTGACTGAGGTGAACGTGAAATGTGTGAAATACATACATTGTGATCTAGATAATGGTATTGTTTTGTTTCGTGTTTTGTTTCACAAATGGATGGGGAGAAAGGGTAAATTCTTATTACTTCAGCACAAACTGAATCTTGAAAAGGGGAAAAGTAATTCAAACAAAAGAACAGGCACAAACTTTACCTCATCTCTTAAGAATTTTGCAACATTTCAGGTACAGTACAACATGGAAAAAAAAAAAACAAAACAAAACCAAAAAAACCCAGGCTGCTTCAATGGGCTTCATCTGACACCCCAAGGAGAAATCAGATGATTCTGCTTGTGCTTGAGCAAAGCTTCTGACATGCCTCTGCAACGGTTCTAGCATGGGAAAGAGAGGAAAGTACTCAAACAGCCCATCAGCACCAGTTACAAAGAAGAGAGGAGGAAGGGAGCTGCCCAAAGATGTTTCCTATCCTTCTCAAAATGCAGTTTTAAGACATTGCTTATTTAAAGCTTCTTATGGGGAGAAAGAGGGACATTCAGGTCATACAATATGAATTCAACTAAAAATACATCTTTTAAATAAAACAGTGCAACTATATTGAAGTCTTCTTTGGACATTCCCATGCAGAATTACATCAATTAAAATATATTAAACCTTAGGGAAGAAAGGAAATTATTATATGGTTTGCTTAATCCATTTTAGAAAACAATATTGAGTTTCTTGATGGCTCTGAGTTGACAGGTCCTTACAAACTTATGATTGTGTTCAGGGACTCCTTTGACTGCTCTGTTGTTTAGCCTTGTATGCCATACACGGCTTAGACCCACTGAGAGTTTGTGTTGTACTATATTTAATCAGATCGTTATTCATTTTGTTGTTGATACCTGAAATTTAATGAAATGGCTTCTAAGAGTGCCAATGGTAACAATAAATTATATCTACCGTGCATTAATAATTAAAATCTGTCTTTTAAAATGCTGTTCAGGGGTGTGGTCTCAGTTACTGACTCGGATCTATGTACTTAACCATAGGTATCAACCATCTTAAACTCTGGGAAATTACATATTTGGACGTGTGTGTATTTCAATTTAACTCTAATATTTGGGGAATATTGTTATTACCAGTGAAAAGGGCAATGGTCTGCCATAAGGCCTCTTGTCAACTGGGATGACTTGCATTTTGCCTTCACAAAATTGATTGGTTTCTGCTGAAAGTGAGCTGCTCAAAGACTTGGCAAGCAGCATGAATCTAAGGGCCTTCTGTACATGGTATAAGTCCATTGAGTAGAAATGTGGATACACATGACCTATATTTCTAGATAATGTTCTGTGCTGGCAGCCAACCTGCCTGTATATTTTGTTTTATGATTAAACACATATTGATAGGTATAAGAGGCCTTTGTACTTTTTCTATTAAATTTGCTATTAGGCAGCTTTTAGCTTACTTACAGCACAATTAGTCTTCTTGCTTCTCACAGGAGGGCCCATTTCTTCTCTTCTCTTCTCTTAGGATATCTGAGGTTGATCTCACTCCCCCTTGAAATTTATGTATTTAGGGAAAAATGTTATCTTGCAGTTTGAATACAGAAAGCAGAGCCCAGGGAATTTCTGCTTCCAAAACAGTCCCACTGAGCACTTGAAGGCCCTGTAGACCACAATTCTCCACCCAATATCTTTTACTGACCTAGCTGAAGTCCTTCTCTTTTGGGAACCCAGCTGAAGATGTTCAGTTCAATTAAGTTATCCAAGAGAAGTCCTTACAATGTTGAGTTCTGTTCTTAATTATATCCCCCACTGATACAATGGAGACTAAAAATTTATTGCAAGATTCTCATTAAAAAAAAACCAAAACAACAAAAAAACCCAAACAAACAAAAAAACCCACCCCAAATTACCAATAATAGGTATGGTGGTATAACTTGCAGCCTTTAAGCAAACACAAGGAATTTTAATGCATATTAATTAAAAATTTAAACCATAATTTTTAATTGCCTTTTTTAAACTAATTCTCTGTGGGCAGCTTTTGAACAGGAAGAATAAGGGACATAGAAAAAGTTTAAGTGAAGAGACACTATTTCTTTTCCTAAAAAAAACAAGAAAGTTTTCATGATAGCTCAGACTTCCCTCAAGTCTTAAAAAGAGCAGCATTCCACCTGTCTCCTGAGAGTTTTCTAAACAAAGTTACTGTTGATGCTCCCTCCACAGACCTGGCCAGAGAAACCCATAAAGCATTTATAATTCCCAGATTGTTAATATAGAAACATCATGAAAACATGAAAATCTGTGTCTGTGACTGGCTGTGAGGAGGCAGAGGAAAGAACAGTGTTACTAAGGTAGAAATTCCTTTCACTACCAAAGGGAAGGGGTGGATGAGACTTCCTGCAATGACTTTGGAGCAAGCCCTGGGTTGTAAATGGGAAGATGGAAAAACAAAGATCACATGTGCATTCACCACCACCATACGCATCATTTCCCTACCTCTGCCTGTCTCCCTTCCCAGAAATAATATTCTCTCTGCTAAACAAAGAAAGAAAGCAAAACCCTTTGGGGAAATGTATGCCTTTAACAGGTTTTAGGAAGATTCTGGCAAGTCTCAGACCTCTCTCATCAGAGAAAATAAGCCTATTTTTATCAACAGGATGAAAGCACTAAATAGCAGTTTCTACCTGTATCTGCATTTTTAGTTCCTCTTCCAGACTGGGGAGTCAGAGCAATAAGTTTCTTCTGATCCCTGTTACAACACTGTTAGCTGCAAAATTCATCTGTTCCATCAGAGGACCTAAATGCCACTAAACAGAGCCCAAGCGGACAAGTGGAGAATTCAGACATGCATACAAAGAAATCACAAGAGCATTAATCTTTTCAAGAACTAACTGACAGTACATATCAGAAAGCACATATAACTCAATTAATGTTTGTGCTCAGAAAACCTTTTAATTTATGAACTATAGCTCTTGGGGTTTGCTAAACAATTAAAATCAAATCTAACTTCTCCCCTAAATTTTGCAAAGCATATTTTATGTTTAATTCCTGCAACTTCAGCAGGAACAGCTCATCTACATGACCCTGAGAGTAAGCAAGGAAATCTTATTGCTCAGTGATCTGCTGTCATCAATGGACAAAAATTAAATGCTTTTGCTAATCCTTTCACTCTCACTAGCCATTGACCATGAAGCTTTGTTGACCTTGCTGGAAACCCTGGCAAGAATTATTGAGAGGTACTTGAGTGAGCTATTCTTTTCCCTCAGGAGACAACCAGAGGGTAGTAGCTGCTGATTGCTCTTTTGCCTCAATGTGGTCTTATGCAAGATACTCTGTTCCTTCTATTTGATATACCCGCTGCATTTTTAGAGCAGTTCTGCAATATGTTGTAAACACTGCCTTTGGATCTGATCTGAACTGTACAGTCACGGCCATGGTGAAAGTGGAACTAGAGTTCAAATCAGATAAAACAGAGCTGTTGCTGCCAAATTACTTGAAAAACCTTAGGAGGAGATGAATAAGCTACTTCTCCGTTAATGTCAATTTTTTAAAGTTGCTTTTCACAGTAAGACCAACTGTTTAAATGTCTGGGTACTTTTAAATGGCCAGCAGCAGTTATTCTTTTTTCAAGTGGTTTTCAAATATCGTTTTGAGTGGGGGACTTCACTGTGGTAATACCTGGTGTGCCTCTTCAATGATGGAATTTCAGTGTTGCACCTTTTTAGTCGTGGCTACATAGAGAGCTCTTTCAGTTTCTCACCTGGTGGCCTGTAGCAATTTGGACCCATCCAACTTCAAAAATCACTTCTGTTTTAAACAGCCACTGATTAGACAAGCTGGGATGGCACAGCCTGATGACTCACTGTGACTGGAGGGGGTAGTTGTGCTCTCTCTTTCCCTCAGGTACGTTCTAGAGCCTCCCTGGTGCATCCTGTAGCACACCTCTGGTTATTTGCTGAGCTGATTAGGTTCTCTAAATGGGCACAAAACTCATCCAGGAGTGAAAATCATCTTGTTCCCTAAGAATGAGCTACTTTGTTGACGCATTTTTATCTTAAGTTTCTTGCTAAAAGGGAATTAAGGACTATAAATTAGGGTCTGGTGTGCTGTTTTTAGAACTTCTTAACAAAGTAATTTTTCAGTGTTGTGAAGTTCGATGGCCTCCAAAGGATGCTTCAGGAAACACTGACATTACATTTTGCCATGTGGGGAATGTGCCAGAGACCAGAGGGTAGATTTTACTTCTTTAATTGCCATTGGTTTGAGATATTAATTGTTCATTTTCTATAAAATTGTTCTGTGGTTCACATTATCTGTGTACACAGAATATGATGAGTGAATTTTGGAAACTACATGCAAAGTTTATTCAATAAATGAAGCAATTCCACAGTTCCTTGAAACTTTCCTATTTACAAGAGCACCAAAGTCCCATTAGAAAAAGGGGGGGAATCAGTACAGACTTTTTTTTTTTTCAGTGATGAAATAGGTTAATTTCATAGCTGACTTGAAATCTTGTGACAAGTTATGGTATTCTATTATGCCATTATTAGTGGAAGACATAATCCCTTGCAGCTGTGGTAACTCATGATAACGCACAATATATACCCATCAAGATATCTCCTGACAGCAATGAAATTAACTCGTGTCACCCCTGTGTCTAACAGAATGTGCTTGCAGCTTCTTCTTAGTATGCTGTTTTAGATACCAATGAATTGTTATATGGGGAAAATATATCTATTAGAAAAAATTGTTTATACCAAAATTTTCACTGGCTTCACTGTACATTTGATGACAGATGTTTCAAGCAAGGTAAGCAGACAATATAGGTAAATGATTGAATGTAAAATATGTCACTGTTATTGCTTACTTCTTAAGTGTGTGTTTTCCTGAACTTCAGTGGGATCTGTAGAACTCCTCTGCACAGTTACTTCCAACACATCCTTGGTGAAGTTGAAATTCATTTCTGTATTCTCTGGCTCAGAACCAATGTGTGAGCCAAAGTCTAAAACCATTGCAAAGTCTGCTGTTTTAAGGAGCTATTTTGAAATTACAGGATGATGAAAAAACTGTTACTTACAACTTTGTTTTATCTCTTAAAATAATACTTCTTATATAGAATTATCTAAGTGACTATGAAGCTTTGAGAACATGCTTTTTTATGGCTAGTTCCAAATTGCTGGGATGAAAATATATTTTACAGTATTTCAAAGAGAAGGAAGAAGGAAAATCAGATGATAGCAAACATATCTCAGCAGCACTTTAAGACTGTACTTTTAATGACTTTTTAAAATAAGTGTTTTGCAATAGCAATTAAATAAGCAAAGAGATAAAAGCCAGTATTTACTGTCACGCACATTCTCTCTTTCTGCCAAGTTTCAATAATCAAACACTTCCCACATCACAAACATTATACAGACACTCTGTAGTCCCAGCACGGTATGGGTTATTCTCAACTTAACTTCATGTGCTGTTTCTTTGATGACTAGAATACTCCTGACTTTCATTTTTTATTTAAAAACAACAACAACAGCTGAACTCCAAATTAGTATCATGGAATACCCTCAATTTGGCTCTTTTAATAAAATGGAAAAGTTGAAAACAGCCTGGTCACAAGGGGAAGTGTTACTTAAAGCTTCAGTTTGGCCATCAGCATTACAGAAAAAAAAAGAGACTGCTTTAAAAATAGAGACTACTGGCTTTATCACTGGTCTGCATTGCTTCCCTTGTGGCTAAGCTGCTTTTAGCTTTAAATTTTTATTATATAAAAATAACAAATAGAATTCTTTGGTTTTTTCTCTTGATTTGGGCAGATCCTATTTCAGGAAACAAAAGCCAATAACACTATAAATATAAACAAAATACTAACTGTGCAAAAAGTGTGATTCTCAACATTTGCAAGTTAGAAAAGTATTGATCTTTCCTACAAATAAAGCATATGGTCATTTTGAGACTCAAACATTTGACAGTACAAATTGACACAAGCTGGATTTAAAAGCAGCAGGGTTTTACAGACTGTATTTCATACAAGGTGACAATATAAATTGCAAATTTATAATAAGTAATTAATGAAGATGTAGGAAGTAATGCAGCTGTGTTCCAAAGACTAGTGAAATTACATCTTAATAGAAATAAAAGTTGGTTATTGACACTAAAACTCCACCATTTAGGCTTTCAAAGAGGCATGCAACATTTTAATGGAAGTCTACTGAGAGGCTAATATGCTTTGCTGGACTTTGACAATGTAAGGATAAATGTTTCAAAGGCAGAGGTTATTGAGGGAAAGGTGTGTCAGCGAGAGTGTACAGTGCTGCAAGAATTTTGATTGCACTGCTTTGGGATTGCTGTGTGGATCTTGCCTTCCAAACCTTCAGGCAGTTCTACCCCCCTAAGACATGAAACCTGTTAACAGATACATTGATTTAAAGTTGTTTCAGAGAGGCCAGCTGTGATCCAGCTGAAAAAGGTTAGATGCCCGAACCTATTAAAAAAACCAAAAAAACATGAGAGAGTATCTTTGCTACACTGAAGTATCTGCCTCCTGCTTGGTTTTTTTGCAGCCTGTTTCCAAGTCTCGTGCCTGGCCCTCCTCCCAGAAACTACCTGCTACTATTCCTGCAGCTGTTGTACTCATGCTCTGGAGAAAAGATTGCAGAAACCTGTAAACAGGATGTAAACAGAATTTTTTACAATTTCAGAGGTTTTTAGAAATTGTATGTATTCTTCAATGGCTAGCTCATTCTGCAGCTTTCACTTGCCTTAAATATCACCTTGAAGTGATATGTATTTTCCTCTCCTCAGCTTCTGTCTTTGTACTGCCTGGGTTGGAAGTACCTTCCAAGATAGATGTGAGTCTTACATTGCATTTGTCAAGAAACAATGTAAATTTGGGGAACCGTGATGTCAATGAAAAAGGTAGCACCTAGAACTGCAAGTATCATCAAAGGAACTAATAACAAATCAGAGAAGGTAGTTTCTTAATAAAAAAACCAAACAAAAAATAAACAAGAGTTTACATACTACAACAGGGACCTAAACCATAAAAGATCTATAAAACTATTTGCTGAGGATCAATTTCTGTTTAAGAAAGAATTCTGGGTGGATCAGGTACAGAGGAAGACTACTAGAGGATGATCAGGGGAAGGAAAAAAGGAGGTGATTTTTGAAAGAGCTTGGATATTTTTTAGCCTAGAAGGATGAAGGGTGACTGTAGGATACCATGGCATAAAAACATCAGAAGTTTAAAACACCAGGCTGACAGAGGAGCTGTTATAACTGGTGTCAGCACTGTTAGCTTGCCCTGAACAAGAATGGTCTGGAGAAAGTCAGATGATTTCTAATATTCACAAATTCTGAAGTGTCTAAATACCAGTAGATTAATGGGATAAAAGGTCATATCTGTTTGTGATAGCAGGGACTTGATTTGATGAGCCAGATTGTCCCTTCCTGTATAAAACTGATGCAAGTTATTACAATTTAAAATTCCTAGTAAAATATACATTTTGATTGAGGGAGCAAGCTCAAGGCACAAAGCTGGTGACTCAGATCTGTTAAAATAGCTCACTTGGCCCACCCAACAAAAAGGTTGAATTAAGCTTTTTCATTAATGTTAAAACTTAAATAACATTACTGAAATCTTCAGTTCTCTGAAAAGCTGTAACTGATCTGACTACACTGTTGTCTTTGGCAAATTATTTTGCTGATTGAAAGTTTCCTTTATTTTTGTATGGATCATTTTTCTTGGGCTTTTTCTTTATAAAAGGACAAAAGGATAATTGAGACGGCACAGAATGTAGCATTGTTTTTGTCATTCTACCAGTGCACTGGTGCAATACTTTTCGTTTGGAAACATAAGGAAGAAAGTAAATGGTCAGGAAGGAATCTCCAATATGAGCTGCAAGGTTTTTATATGAATTTTTGAAGTAATTTTCTTTTCCCACTTTTAGTGCACATTCTTGTCATATAGAATTAAATGTTGTGAAGCTAGAAAAGTTTTGTAGCAGTAGAAAGAGCAGAAATCAAAGGTGGAGAAGCAGCACCAAAACTGGTGAGGAAGTTAGAGCTCTGGTACTTGAAAAGACAACCTATCCTTGCAAAATATTTTTAAGGTATGTTACTTAATAAGCATGTGTCAGCCACCTACTCCAGTGTTTTATTCTGAAAACGTAAGTTATGGATGTGAGTAGCTTGGGAAAATATTTTCCAGGGGAAAAGGCTGAGAGCTAACTGAATTAATTGTAAGTTGATTATGAAAATCGGGGGAATATATTTTTTCCCTGATTACTAAATATGGTTAGTGAAATCAAATTCATTATTAAATAATAAACACACAATCTGTAATTAAGCTGTATTTACCTTTGACATATGACTGTTAGCGGAAAACATCCCCAACTGTTAGTTATAAACTTTCTGATGAAAGTGTCTCCTGCCAAAACCCTGGTGTTCTGTTGAAGATTAACGCAAGTAACTTGTGGTTTCTTTATTATAGCTGGCTCTGACAGCATGTATAAACTGACGGGAAATTTCCACTGAATCCATGGTGTTTCAGGATTCTGCTAGATGTGCGTATGCACATACAGGAAGGATCAGTGGAATTTTAACTTTAACAAGAAATGATGGAATATGAGGTTCTGAGGAGACAGGGCTTTGGGGATGTCCTGATTCCCTACAAAATTCTGTAGAAGGAGGTGAGAGTACCTAGCTACCTACATCAGGCTCGGCACAAAGGAGTATTTTCTTCTTTCCTCCCTTCCACAGAAAACAAAATGTAAGCATGTACCTGTCAGAGCAATTCCTAAACAGGCACTAAATGAGCTAACTCTGGAACTGGAAGTAATAAAGCTGCTTCAGACTGAAGTTATGCCTGAGCTAATTGCCCAGGTGCAGCGCTATGCTTCAGAGGTTACACTGCTCCAAGTAATTGTAAACTTACCTGCTCAGGGATGTCTAACATATTGCTTCATTGTAATATTTAGACATAACTCAAATGAATCATCAAAAAGCCAGAAAATATCAAAACTGAAGTTCTTTCAGTTATTTTATACAGTCACCTGTGATATGTGCATTGCAGTAGCATTCTTAATTGCACAGCAACTGTGTATTATTTTTGTGGGATCATTGCCTCATTCACTGAACACACTTGATGCCTATGTCTAAGCTGCACAGTGAATTGCATGATATAAAGTGTTGTGTATTACACTTTGTAATGTCTGAATGATGTCTCGTGAAACAGAATGTCTACTGCTTCTTGTACTGAAATAGGTATATAGTGTTCAGTGAATAGATATAGGATCAGCTGCGAGGTAAAGATGACTTTCATAGACATCTGGCTTTCATCCCTTTCTTTGCCAGCAACTTTGTGGATTGCTTACTGGAAGATCGAAGGATTTCTCCATTTCAGTTACTCACTAGTAAAATAGGGGATCATAACCCTCCTTGGTTAAACAGGTTTTCTTAAGACGTAGCATATAAAGCTTTATGAAACAAGCTAGAATCTAACAGAGAATCAAAGGAAAATCTAAGAAAGATATTAAATTTTCTTCATTGCAGGGCTTGGCCAGCATGAAGCACAGGAATCACAATTGACATAAAAAGCAGTGTTGAATACTCTTTTCTTTCAACAGTGAAGGCAAAACCAGCATGTGTTTACATAAGAATGAAATACAATTATCACACAAATTACTCTGTACCATATCATGACTTTTCAGTGTTTTGCTTGCAGACCTCTTATATTCTAATGTGGCTTTCCATACTTTGATTCTTCCATCTCCTAATGTATTGGAAGGTAAAAGTCTATTTTCAATAACATTTCCTTAAATAAGCTGTCTAGAAAAAGAAATGAAACACTGAAAGTGTTAAAAAATGTGGATGTGGTACTTGAGGGCACTGCTTAATGGAGAAAAAGGTGGTAGAGCTACGTTGATGGCTAGATTTGATGATCTTTAAGGCTTTTTCCAACCTTAATGATTCTGTGATTCTGTGAAATGAAAAGCCAAATAGTTAAGTGACCAGACTCCTGTATTGGGGACATATAAGGCAAATTTCTTTACAGGTCTATCACTATCTTTCTAAAGGGATTGGGAACTGTTTAATTCTTCTTTGTGTCACTGTGATTCTTTCTTACCTCATATCTCTTGGATATATTCAGACTGCCAATGAGTATGTAGAGCTAGGTTGTCTCTAGTACAAATTTGAATAGTGTATAGCACACTGAAGGTCCAGTTTCATCTTTCATCAGATGAAAGAAAGTCATCTTTACCTTGCAGCTTATCCTACATCTATTCACTGTACACTATATACCTATTTCAGTACAAGAAGCAGTAGACATCATGTAGACATTAGTAGAGGCCAAGCAAACATGCCAATAAATTAAATGTGTAAGAGAGAATCAACTGGAAGCATATAACATTTAAATGGACAAACATATTCATCCAAAAAACTTGTTTGCATATACTGAAGTCAACAGAAGATCAGAACACAGATTTATAGTTTTGATGCAGAAAAAGTTGTCTCATCTGACTTGTAGAAATCATGACAACTTCTTCCACAAGGTTTTCAGAACCTATCAGAATTTGCCACTTTTCTGATATTTTCCCAGGCGTATTTTAGAGTCAGACATGTGAAACCCATAAACATTAATCCAAGAGTCACTTTGAAAAATGTGTTGCTTAGTCATTCTAGCATTTCCAGTGGAATAATGGGAAATGTTTTTTTCACTTCACAGCAGTAATGTTGCTTTATTCCTAGTACTTGGTAATAAAATAACTTTCAGATACCACAGTATATGGCACAATAGATATTAGACATTGATCAAGCATTGATTAGCATTATGAAGTTTGTGTGTACTATGTTCTGATTACAGTGTAAACATAATGTCCTTTAAAACAAAATAATCCTCTAGACCTAGCCCAGTTAAGCAGCTACAAAAGAATATATCTGTTCACATGTAATAATAATATGCTATTGCAACTTTATATATGCCAATTTTCATGGAAAATGGCAGGTTAAATTATTGGGTCAAAAATCAAACTCTCTTGAGTTTTTTTAAGATTTTGTGCCATCTCATCCTGGGATGTTAATTTGTGGAAATTATATGATACTGTATCAGAAATAGCGTGGCCGGCAGGACTAGGGAAGTGATCCTCCCTATGTACTCAACACTGGTGAGGCTGCACCTCAAATCCTCTATCCAGTTTTGTGCCCCGCACTACAAGAAAGACATTGAGGTGCTGGAGTGTATCTAGAGAAGGGCAACGGAGATGGTGAAGGATCTGGAGCACAAGTCTCATGAACAGCAGCTGAGGGAGTTGGGGATGTTTTGCCTGGGGAAAAGGAGACTGAAGGGGACCTTCTCACTCTCTACAACTGCCTGAAAGGAGAGCATAGAAATGTGGGCATCAATCTCTTAAGTAACAAACAATAGAAGAGGAATTGGCCTCAAGCAGTGACAGTGGACATTTACAAGGGATATTAGAAAAAAAATTCTTCACAGAACAAGGTTGTCAAGCATTGGAACAGCAGCCAGAGAANTTTTGCTCATTCCTGCCATTCGAGCTTGGTGCTCCTCAGAGTCCTGCTGGGGCACTGGGATCAGACTGCCTCAGGGCCGTATGGAGCAAAGCCTCCCCTCCATCCCTTCCCATCTCGGCCTGTCTGCCATTACCGCATGCTCCCCGAGNCAAGGTTGTCAAGCATTGGAACAGCAGCCAGAGAAGGTGGATGAGTCACCATCCATGCAAGTATTTACAAGACATGTAGAAAGGCACTTAGGGACATGGTTTAATATTGGACTTGTGGCGTTAGGCCAGCAGCTGGACTCTGTGACCTTAAAGGTCTTTTCCAGCCTGGGTGATTCTGTGATCTGTTTCCCTAATAAGTTGTTGGAGATTGGGTTTTCTTCCCTTTTGTTCCTTTTTACTTATAGATTTTTTTTTTCCCCATAAGTTGCTAGGAAACACCAACTCCTGGGTACTTATGGGTAGTTAAGAAAAACAAAAGAAGTGGNTTTTACTATAGATTTTTTTTTTTCCCCATAAGTTGCTAGGAAACACCAACTCCTGGGTACTTATGGGTAGTTAAGAAAAACAAAAGAAGTGGCCAAGCTCAGGAGACGAAGGTATCTGGCTACATTTCTCTTTTTGGGAATTTTCTCTCCGAGGGACAGAGATACTGCAAGAATTGGCAGGNGTTAATGCCAGGATTATTGTTTATTTGCCTTGTTATACATACTAGTAAAGAACTGTTATTCCTATTCTCATATCTTTGCCTGAGAGCCTCTTAATTTCAAAATTATACTTTGGAGGGAAGGGGTTTACATTTTCCATTCCAGGGGAGGCTCCTACATTCCTCAGCAGACACCTGTCTTTCGAACCAAGACATAGGAAAAGACTGCTGGACCTCAGGTTAACTTTGTCTTACCTACATTGTATTGGAGCATATAGTGTCTATGTGCCTCAAGTCACTTAATAAAGATGAGGGACATGGCCTTCAGTTACAAGTAAACTAAGTTTTTGAGTTCAGAACATTTTTTGTGACTTTTTAGTTGACATAATACCATTCCCCTTCTAACTCTGTCCGCTAGTAATCACGGTTTGATTTGTCATGACATTTTAATGAATTTCAAATTTTTGGGAAAACTATCCTTATAATTTCATTCAGTTGATTGTTTCAATTAGTACCTGCAACTAGCAATGAAGTTTTACATTCAGCAGATACAGGCCACTTCTGAACTCTTGTGCCTCTTGAAGGTCAGATCTAGTAGCAGCGGCAGTAATGACTGACACTGCTACATTGCTTTGCTGGGTTCACTTCAGCCATCCTTTTAAAATGTATTTGTCTTTGCTTTGCTATGGAAGAGAAGTTATGGAACACTTTTTATTTCAGGAAAGGTGGACAGATATTATTTAGAAGATGAAAAAAATGTCCCTGACAGTAACAAATAGACCATAATGCACGTGGTACATGCAGTAGTCCTAAGGACTAGATTCTGGTGGTACAAAGTGTGTTATTTGGAAAGGAAATGTATAGTAGATGAAGTCTTCATATTTCATAGAATCATAGAATCATTGAATGGTTTGGGCTGGAAGTGAAGTTTAAAAGTCGTCTAGTCCAATGCCCCTGCTATGCATTTTAATTAGAACATTTTCAATTATATCAGGTTACTCAGACACCTGTCCAACCTGACCTTGAAGATTTTCATGGAGGTAGTAGCATCCACCACCTCTTTGGGCAACGTGTTCCAGTGTTCCACCACACTCATTATAAAATTCTTGTACCTTAGATCTAGTCTAAACCTATCCTTTTTTAGTTTAAAACATTACCTCTTGCCCAATTGCAACAGTCCCTGCTAAAAGCCGTGTTCTCCTCTTTCTTATAAACCCCCTTTGAGCATTGGAGCACCACAGTGTTGTCTCCCCAAAGTATTCTCCAGGCCTAACAACCCCAAAAGTCCCAGGCTTTCTTCGTAGGAGAGGTGTTCCATCAGCGCTTTGATCTTTTTTGTGGTCCTATATCTCAGAAATGAGACAAATTACCATCCAGCTTCTGTATTTTGTTTTATGTTTTAAGCTGTCCTGTTTCCTGTATGCCCAGTTCAAAATTACGTCTCAAAATAGAAGATGGACATAAAATCCATTTGGATATTCTCATAATATTTTGAGTTCATACTGAGAAGATAGTAACATTTGCTATGCCACATAAAATTGAGTTTATAATGCAAATAAATGAAGTTTTTTCCCCTTAGATCTTTCACACCTTCTAAGCACATGGTAAATATTATATAAAATGGTGGAGAGTCAGACTACTTCTCTTCAGAGTGCATAAGAGGATGGATGGATTTAATTCCCTTTGGATATCTGACCCTAATAAATTCTCCTACCCAGGGTTAGCCACTTACGCCTCTAGTCTGTCCTCTGCAGCTCTGACCCCAATCTTCAATTTCAAAGGATATTTGGTAGCAGGGGAGCAGAAACCTGCCCATTTCATTGCTGCACAGTGCTTTAGAGTTAGGCGATCAGCTTATAGCAACTGCAACTGCCATTTTATGAATTCCCACCAAATCCTGAACTTTCTCAATAAATTATATGCTGCCTTGTCCTCCTTTTCTCCAACAGCCACACTTCCAAGCCATGTGTTGCAGTACCCAGACCTAGTGTGCAATTCTTATTCCTAAAATGACACTGCTGCAACCTCAGACACTCACTCTGTGCCTGTGTTGATCTGGTTAACACCACACAGATAATGAGGTCTTCAAATTTTGTTTCCAGGGATTGTTCCCTACCACATTATTTCGATTATGAAATGCTGCTGTATCTGTACATCTGTATCAGGGTGTCACAACTTACATAGCAATACGTATTAGCATTTCTTCAATCAAGCAAAAACTTACACATTTTTTCTTCTTTAACTGCTGCTTCATTACTTGTGATTCGTCATTTCCAGTGTTTTGTTCTGATAAATCTTCAACATGGATTCATTTTTCTGCTGTTATACAGTGTCAACTAGCTCACAAAACCAGAAGAATAGTTATTAAAATGTTCATGCTTCACAAATAATATTTTGACTGTTGGATAGATATAAAAGTCCAGTAGGAAAAATATTCTGACATGATTTGTAACATGCTATCTTTCAAATGGCAAAAGTATCAAAATATAATTGAAACAGCCTGCTCATGATGCAATCCCCTTTCCATTTTCAAACAAATGAAGGAAGCACACAGTATGCATTTTTCTGTGAATCTCAGGGCTTAGCTCTACACAATATTTCTATTGAGGGAGATAGTCAAGCAACTTTTCACAAAAGAAAAATAGACAACAAACACTGTGGCTGCTCTGATAGTGTGTGACTGAGAATTTGTTACTAAAAATAATTCTATATGTGTTTGATTTTAATACCTAATTATGAGATTAATTTTTCCATATGTATTTTTGCAGGATATGGTCCATTATATTTAATGGAATGAGACCGTAAAGGGGAACCTGTGAAAAGACAAGTCTTGTTAAAATGAAACCATTATTTTACTAAAGGATGCAGAAGATATAGTGAAGAGATGAGAAATCCCTTTTGTTAAATGATTGTGACCTGTGCCTTGTTTGAAAACCAGAATGTTTAGCTCTCCCTCTCCCTCCCCCTCTATAATGTGTTGACCAGATTTTTCTCTGCAGATTTCTTTGGGCAGAGAAGTTACTTTGTGTAATGCAAGATTAACAAAATGTCATCTGAATAAAACATTGATAGGCTTATGCATGAAATGCAGTAAATCTTACCTTTTCTATATATTCATTCACTGTAATATAAAAAGTGAGACATGATAGACTTGTATGTCTAGAATATATACTTATGCATGGACACATATGTCTGAAAATAAAATATACACAGGAATACTTTATATAGGTGACTTTCTTCTCCCTGCAAGGTTAAGCTATCTGATTAAATCAAATTCCATTCTTTCTGTTTCATCCATCACTACCAGCTGATAGCAGAAACAGCATGTACCTTCTGAAATAGTTTTTTCTTGTTGTTGTTTTATGGTGTGTGAGGCAGAAAGAAAGAAGGTTTAATTTAATCTGTTGGATTGACTTTGCAGAGATGATAGTAACAGAAGCACTATCTTCAGCTAAGTAACCTGAACAAACATGACATGGAAATTGAAAAGGAGTTAATAAATACAATACTTAAGCCCCACTTCTACCATCCCCTTTTATAAGGATACTTGAACAAGCCGTCTCTTATTACAAGCAAATTTGCTATAAGAAGACTGGTATTTTTTTCTGATTTGTGTGGTTTTGTGTTTTGTTTTGTTTGTTGAGGGATTTTTTGTTTGTTATTGTTGGGGGTGGTGGTGAGTTTTGGGGGCGATTTGGTTTTGTTTGAGTAGTGTATTTTTCCCCTTCTATTTATCTCTTTCTTTAGTTATTTATTTCCTGAAAGATCCCTTTGATGTTCATGTTCATAATATCTAGTGATTTTTGTTTTGGTTACAAGTAAAAATAGAAGACCCAGAACACCTAAAATGTGTTTTGGTCTATACTGAATCTAGCCTTTCAAGGCAGTTATTGCTTCTCATTTATTTCTTACAGTGATACATATTTATTTAATGAAACTGTCTTAGCAATAATGGAGGTTCTGAGGAACAATTTTGTAGTTTAAAAGCTTTTTAAATTGGAAGTGAAATCAGAAGGGTTTGATTTTTTTTAATGACTTTTCCATGTAGAGTGGTTTGGCTTCAATGCCAATAAAATTTAGAGTAGAAGGAAATTTAGGGTATATTATAGCAATAGAAACAGCATGCGTTTCTTTGAGACCTCTCTCTCACCTCTTCCCCACCCAAATAAACTCAGGCCAAATTCACGTCGTCAGTTAAGACGTGCCAAATCCTTTCCAACTTGAACGCTTTGCAGAGTGTTTGCAGACTGGCATATCATCTGAAACATTTGGAAAAAACCTCTTGATACGATAACTATGTAAATAAATCAAAAAATCACAAAATTACAAAATCACAGAATCACAGAATCATGGAATGGGTCAGGTTGGAAGGGACCACAGTGGGTCATCTGGTACAACCTCCCTGCTCAAGCAGGTTCATCCCAGAGCAGTTTGCACAGCATTGTGTCCAGATGGATCTTGTGACTTCACAACCACTTTTCTTGCTTTGTATCTTTTAATGAGCAAATCGTCATGCTTCCACATGGAATAGCACTTTGACAAGTGGTGAATCGATGCAGTTATCATAAAGCTACACTAACCAAAATTTTACTTGCAACCTCCAACCTCCAAAGTCTTCTGGTGTTTCT